>VYZX01010825.1:172781-219437 GCA_013401335.1 Brachypteracias leptosomus
AACCCACCACAACATTCTAAGTTCCCATCTATTTTTCCTCACTGGTCCAACAACTGGTCTTAGGGTAAAGTGAAATAGGACAGTCCCAGTACAGAATACACAGCCAAGATGGTGTTAGAAGGAACTGCAGGAACAGTTATATAAACAGCAGATAATACATGAAAACAAACCCCAGCAACCCACATAGAGCTAACAGCAATTCTTACAGAATCAGTAGACATTGGCTTGGCTTTTAGCATAAATCCTAAACTAATTTATACAGGAAAATAGTTTCCTTTATCTTTTCCTTAGTTATTCACCATGGGTGAGTATATAGCACAACTTGAAGTTGTCTTTGTATCTCAGATAGGTTTTCACGCAGAATTTTTAGACCCAATAGTACAGGAATACATTTCATCTGGGGTGCTTGTACAACAGTGGGCTGCAGTGGTTGTGGTAAAGTCCTACTGTGCAACTCCTGAAGAGATGCAAATGTTCTCTTATCAGTAGCTTTTGTAAAGTAACTAACAAATTGGTACAAAAATGTCAGCATTTTCTGTTTGCCAGGAGATGAATCAATATCCTGTATCACTGTATATCATAACCACATACACTTTTACGCTTTTTTCCTAGGATGTGGGAGCTGCAGAGATTAAAGTCATGAATAGCATCAGACAGAAGTTGACAAAGGTGGATCCAGCATCCACAATGCAGAAAAAGAACAGTAATAAAGACTGGCAATATCGCAAGACAGAACTTGTTATAGGTAAGGCTATTGAACAAAAAGCAGATTTTTTCACATCTTGCTGAACATCATTGTATGCACCTTTCTAGTTATTTTGGTGGGAGATATAGCAAGGGTATATAAAGGACTGGCACATTTCTTCAAAACAGAAGGAAGGAGAGGGTCCAGCCAACTTTATTTTTGTGCTTTTGTTTGGTAGTTGCTTCCAAGATCAAAGACCTGGGAGAATTCTTGTATTTAGGGATTAGTTTGTAAGCAGAAATAATCAACTGTTATTAAAACTAATTTCTATTATTAAGCTTCAAACAAGATGTATCAAGTATCACTGACAGTCAGAAATATTTTAACTACACTTAGTATAAAAGGTTTTTTCCTTTTTATATTGTATCAAAAGTCAAGGATTACAAGCCCTATTAACAAGTGGACATATGTCATGGGTTAACACTATTCTGCCACTCGACCACTGCTTCCCCCCACCCCCGCCCTTCTTCCCCTGTGTTGGGGGAGGAGAAAAAAAAAAATAGTGAACAAACTTCATGGGTTGAGATAAGGGCAGTTTAATAGAGCAACTGAAAGAGAAGAAACAACAGTAGTAACGATAATACCAATTAAATGATTTGTAAAGCAATTGAAATAAACTCTACTCTAGCGGGTACCCGAGAGGTGCTGTCCCCGCTCCAGCCCCATGCTGAAGCCACCAGTGGCTCCCCCAGGCAGGACTAAGGATGGTATGGAATATCCCATTGGGGTGTTTATCCTGGCTGTGGCCTCTTCCAGCTGATTGTAAACACTAACCCTATCCTAGCCAAGCCCAGGACAACATGGTAGCTAGATTTTTTTCTCTCTAGACTGAGTCCATAAATCAGAAAATCCCCAAGTATGTCTACTAGAGCACGCATTTACAATAAACATGATTTGAGGTTATTTAGGCATGCCTGCTTGTTTCATATCTTGAAACAGAAAGTTGGATTTTGTTGGGCCTTACACTGTAGGCAGCAGACTTTCAGAGACAGAAAACTTGCGCAAAGTTAACCAGCAGGCCAGAGGGCAGCACCAAGCTCACAACTTACCTGTCTCATATTGCAGCTTCCCTCTGCTGTATATCACAACCGTCTACCATTTGTCCACATATGAGACCAAGTTAAGTGTGAACATTTAAACTAGACATACAGCAGAGAGCCTCAGCATTTAGGAGAGCAGTAAGAGCACCAGTATTGTTGATTAGGACAAGGTAAATTATAGGTTAATAGCTGTCTTCAGTCTTAACAGTTTCCCCCAGTTTTTCTGACTGAAGTTCACTACAGTCCTGGTGATGCATTTGTTGCACCTTTTTGATCATAAAAATGAAGATTCAAAATAAGATTCTTGGTGTATTTGATTAATTCAGGTGGAGCAGAAAACAGAATAGAGGCAGAAAGATCAAGAATAGAAGTTTTAAGAGTCTCCAAGTTATATGATAGAAGAAATTCTCTTACCTAGAATGAGATTTAAACACTTTCATCCTGTTTATGTTTTGTTCTGATGCTTTTCCCCACCACAAAAAATATTACATAAATCTAAAAAGAAACCTATTAACAGAAAGAACAGATTTACCTCTAATCTGAAATGTTTGTCCTCGTAGCGAACAATCACCGAAGTATCCACAGCATCCAAAAACATATCCCCCAGATCAACAATGTACTACTTTGACAGTGATTTGGACATATTAGGTTTGGAAAGCTTTGTGCTTTTCCAGGAAGACCAAAAGAGAAGAGAGGTGCAGGGGAGAAAAAGACCCTGTGTGGAGAAGGCACAAGGCAGAGCAAGGTGACTGGAGGGGAGAGGACAGCTGACGAGGCCCTCCCTGACAACCAGCCCCATGCAGATGGCTTTGGCCTTCCCCCTAGCTTGGTCCACATGCCTCCAATGGTCACTCCAGCCAACAACATCATGGAGGAGCAGCAGGGATGTGGAGGTGAGAAATGGTGCTTGCAGGTGCTGAAACAAGTCCTGGGCAACAGAGATACGAAAACGTGAACAAAGACTTACCCCAGCATGTCCTTATCTGCTACTACAGGAGGGCAGCTTGACTGCCACAAGATAGCTGCCATCTCAGAGTGTCCATGCCTCAGCACTGAGGGAGAGCCAGGTCCCCTCTCCTCACAGGCACTTTCTCAGCCCATAGTCCCATCAGCACACCCCGTCATAACCCTGGCCACAGGCTTCTGCTCAGAGGACTGCATGAGGAATTCTCTCCCAGGCCATGGCACAGAGGCCTCCTATTCCTGGCTGTCACTCCTATTCCTGACTGTCATTCTGCTGGTCACACAGCCTCACAGGGTGGCACCTCCCCACACCAGACAGAACTTCTTGGCAGCCCCAACACAGGTGGAGCTGAGCTCAGGTCACCCCCACACTCATGTTTATCCTCATTAGCAACAGGCTTTGCTTTGGTTTTTATTTGCCTGAGCACCATCCAAACAGGCAGATATGGGATGAAGCCATCACTCTTAGAGGCTTTCTGCCAGGCAAACTCGAAAAGAGAAAGTAAAGGAGCAGCTCCCACCTGCCATGTCACAGTGGGCCAGGGCAGTGAGTACCCCAGGACAGCCTGGCTAAGGGTGACAGGAGCAGTGGGTGAGCCCAAGTCATCTCCCACTCCAACACACAGCCAGCCCGCTCTCTCATATCCCCCCCCCTAGGGCAGGTAAGACATGCTGGTTCCTTGACTAACCCAGCTGACCTCCTCCGGCCAGACAGGTGCAAAGCTGTCCTTCCTACCACTGACCGGAACTTCCTCTGGAAGCCCCAGCAGACACGGAGCCTCCCCCGCCCAGGCAGGCTCCTGTTCACGATCTCTCTACTTCGCCAAGGAGGCTTTCGCTCACACAGCGTATCTGTGGTTGTCTGCTCGCCTGCCTCAGTTCGACCGGAGATACTCCCCGCCAAGAGCAAGGGGCGGGCGGGCAGCGACGCGGCACGGGGCCCGCTGCGGCCAGGCCAGCCACAGCCGCAAGTCTCTAAAGGCCGATCTCAAACAAAACCTGGAGCGAAGAAGCCCTGCTCGATGCCTTCTTTTAAAGGGACAGCACAGACCAAGGTAAAGACTGGTCGGGTATGCTCCAGAGCTGCATCTTAAATCCCTGCAACTCCTGGAAGTTTTCCTCAGTCCTAGTTTGGAACTGGAGAAATACGGACTGTTGGTAGCCCTCCCACTTCACCATAGCGAGCCTCTAGCTGATAAATCAGCTACCAGACTTTGGGCTTTTTTAGTCTTTACCCGTTTCCTCAAACTGTCCTCTTTTCAGGGACTAGATGAAACCCCTGTGCCTGCTCCCTCATGTATTACAATTTAAAATATTTAGAAAAAACACGGGAAAATATGAAATGGGCAGAAGTTTGGGGAACACAGCTTAAGTAGCAACTTATTGGGACACTGAATACTAGGAAATTAGCTAAAGAGTCATCAGATATCACAAAGGCAAGTACCTACTAGAAGTAAAAATAGTAAAACTTTTACCATATAGAAAAAACTATCACTGCGGCCATGGTGGTAGGAAAAGTCCCACAAAAGTCAAATCTATTTTAATAAGTACCAAAAGTATGTATCATTCAAGAATTTAAAAATCTTAATTAATAACAAATAAGAATCCACAGAATGTCAAGTGCATTATTAATTATATTCCTGTTCAGATTCCTCCTGGGAAATTGCAAGAAGAGAAATCTGCATAGGAAAAAGAGCAGAAAGGGCAGAAAGGTGGTGGCTACAAGTGAAGAAAGAGGAAGGAACAAGAACACCATAAATGGAAAAACAAAGAGCAGCAGGAATAAATGGAAAAACTGAAGGCACATCTAGAAAAGGAACAACAGAGAAGCACAGGGAAGATGCAGTTAGTGAGGACAGTGTTCTCATTTGAGAAGAGAATATTTGAATAGAATGATGACACAGAACTACTGTAGTTTTTGCTTCATTTTGACAGCCAGGCACATGCATTCAAACCTACCAATGTTCCAGCATGATGAAACATAACAAAGCATCTTCTAATATAGTGGAAGACTAATAACATATAAGACTGTAAAGAAGCAAGCACACTGATCCAATACCCCTGGGAAAATTCCGACGTAGAGGATAACATCACAGACCTTTTAATCTGAAACATGTATATACATAAAGTTCCAGCACTTTCAGCAGCATATTAGATTTTTCCTATATTTAGTATTGTATGTCTACTAATTTAACTTCATTTTTTAAAAAATACCTTTGTCAATTTATCATTACTCTGAATTCTAAGTCTGTCCTAAAATCACTATTTTTGAACTCATTAAAGAAAAAATCCATATCAACAGCAAATCAATGTCATTACATAAATTCAGTTTTTCAACCAATTTACTTAGCTTACAGTGAGTTAAAGAAGATTATATTCCACACTTTCCTTACAGCACCAAAACCGCTACTGAGCATTTTCCCTGACAAAAACCTCAGCGTGGTTAAAATTACACAGTCGTAGAGACATTTCATAGTAATGTATGTTATTCCTCAGTGATACAAGAATTTTATACTACAAAAAAAACCCCAGAACTGTAAAAGCACTTTTGTTCTTTACCTCTGCTAACATAGCTTTAGGGAAAAAACCAACCAACAAAACAAAACCCACAAATACTTAAGGCAAAGCTCTGGGAAACCCATCAATATCAGAAACAAGCTCTGGTGTAATAGAATTATCACATTTCTAGTCACCTTTTCAAATGTTCTGCTTACAAAAAGCAACACATTCTGACACAATCTTTTTGCTCTGCTTCTGTTATACTTACTTTTCAATTAATAATATTTACCAGGCACAACAGCGACCTCCTTGGGTGATTTTCAAGAGCTACAGCCTAACCAGAACGACTGAACACTTTGGAGGGTATCCCTGGTCACAGGCATTTGTGAGAACCAGATTTGTAGAAGCATCTTTTTATCAGATGGCTGAAAAGAAAGGACAAATCTGACTTATAAAGCTTTTCTATGCATTTTATGGATCGCTGTTGGCCCCCCTCCCCTCCCAGATGGGAAAGAAAGGGAACGAGAGATTAGAAAACTAAACCAGCTTTAATAAAGATAATAAAATGGAACATATACAAATATATACAAAACTAGTATTGAACCCAACCCCACCTGACGGCAATTACATCATTGTCACCACTTATGCTGTGGAGCAGGCACCAGGAAAGTCCCATGACTGGGCTCAGTGGCAGATACGAATTGGGTTCAGGAGCTGGATTCTGGAACTGGGTTCAGGAACACATGAATTGGGACCAAAGGCAGAGTGGATGGAGTCCTCCTCAGATGCCAGCCGTTGAAGAAAAGGAAGAAGGGAGCTTGACCCTCATAATTGGTAGAGATACATAATGGTTGGACTTGATGATCTTATAGGTCCTTTCCAACCATAGCAATTCTGTGATCCCTCAGCTTTATACTGAATATGATGTATATGGGATGGAACACCTTGTTGGTCAGTTTAGGGTCATCTGTCCTGGCCGCTCCTCCCCGCAGGTGTGGCCTTTCACTTTCTGCATCCCCTGATGTGGTACACAAGATCTAACAGTGACCTTGGTCTGCTCACCAATCCTTGGTAGTAACTCTAAACATTGAGTGTTATCACTGCTAGAAGCAGACACTCTCTGTGAAAACATGCTGTAGGCTTCAGAAAGTGCAGTTAGTTAGCAGAGACTTAGCTGAAAAGTAAAATCACTGAAGATAATTAGTTTGGCTCTAACTCAGACCAGGACACCTGCCTAACTTTATTTCATGAAAAGGAAGTAGGCATTTGAGTCAAACTGCTGGACTGAGAACCTTGAACTAGTTTGGAAATGATCTTAAGTAGCACTCGGTGAAGCAGAAGACCTTTAGTTTGATTGTCCTTAACTTCCTGTTCCCAAAATGCAGCTATTTCTTCAATTCATGAACCTCTTTGACTTTATCTCATGCTCCTTACTCAGTGTGAAACCTCCTGCAAAACCAGCCCATTTTGACCACCATTCTGTTCACATCTAAATCTCAGCCAAGGCTTTCCATTGCCCCCTTGCTTGTTGCATAGCCTGGGTTCTTGTTCTGTGTTTGTGTTCTTGTTTCACAAACATGCATTCCAATTCTTTTTTCCAGCTTTTGCTCTGTGAAATTTCCTACCTGTCCCTGTGCTCTCCACCATCCCTTGTCTCCACATCTTTGTTTCACATAAACCACATACCTGTATCCTGTAGTCCTCACATCCTCCCCAAAAGCAGACGTGAAAATTATAATTCAGGTTTTTGCCCCCTTACAGACAGTATGAAGGAAAGCAGACAGTGATTATCCAATTTTAAAAATAGTAATTTGCAGAACCAACCAGACATATGCTAAGTATCACTAACCAGTACCTGTTGCCCCTTTATTCTAATTTCTCTTCCCTTTGCTTTGGCAATCTGCTTAGCTCTTTGGGCTAGAACCTGCTGCTCTTCTGACAAGAATGTTCAGCAGATCCAAAGTTGCTATAGCAATTAGCGATCATTTATGTTTCAGTTTACAGAAACTAGAAGAGTGGAAACGCCAGAAGAAGGCAGCAAAGAAGTCACAATTAGAGCAAGCAGTGCAATAACGTATTTGACAAGAGCAGGAGGGTTATCACAGAAAGCTTCTGCAGTTCCAGAAGAGACAGCTAGAGGAACAAGCAGGAGCAGGTGGTCTATAGAAAAGCTAATGTTAACTTTCTCTGCAGATAATTCATCTCAATGGATGATTTCTGGTATAGACTTAGTCTATGCATCTGCCATGGAATTTCTGTGACAATAAGTTCCAAACATGCAGTACCTCAGCTGCTCCTCCTATATTAAACTGATAATGGTAACAATAGTCCTCTCTTCCACAGGCCCTGCAGCCTGGAGAAATTCCTCAGTTTAGCTACGATTCAACTGTGCAAGATGCTAACGATAGTAACATTCATGCTACATCTGTTAATTTCTTGGTATTTTCATTATATATCTTCTCTGAAAGCTTGAGTCTCTGTAGCTACACAGTTCAAAAGAAAATTCTACTTCTAACAAACAGTTGCAGAAGACTTGAAAACCTAAATGTCAAACAGATTAAAAAAAAAATAAAATTACAATTTAAGATAAATTCATGTGTTTGAGACAGTATTAAATACTTGTAATTATAACAGTATTTTATTTCTATTTGTAATTGATTAAAAAAACCCACATTTCCTAAATAGGAAGTATGTAAGCAACGAAGAGTCACGTGGTTAGAGGATAAATGCCAGCAGCTGGTAGAGATGGCAGAAGAATGCCTAGAGTATGAAAGAAACTGGTAGAAGACAAGATGTGAGGCTGAGGAGCAGATTAAGAAAGAAAAAGGTGCTAGACTAGCTCTAGAAGGAAGCCAAAAGACAAGCAATATCTTTTAATCTGGCATGCAGCTATTAATCAAAGAGTGCAGTTATTTTTTTTTCTCAGTAATAATATATCTTTACACCTAGTGCCCGACTATACAAAAATACTTCTGTAGTCAGTTCTTTCAGTGTAGTAAGCACTGAAGAACAGCACCAGTACCTCCGGAATTACTTAAGATGACTTAAATTCAAACTCCAAAACACAACGCAGTCCTTTTGCATTGTGCTAAATAACTAGTTAAATAACTAGTTTTCCAATGTTTCCTAAACTCCATCAGCAATTCACGTACGTCTTACCTGTATTCTTTAATTGCTTTAGAGTTTATAGCATTCATTTACACTACAGAAAGAAGCCAGATTAGATTTCCCTGCACATCTGAAATTATTATCATCTTTAAACGGTCCGTTGGAGCAACTCCAGCATAGCGTGCCTTGAGGACTCTTACCAGCACCTCAGAACACAAGAACTGGGAGTCTGCATACCACATACTGAAACACTGCAAATGGCATAACAGGCCTTCTTAAGGGAAGGCCTAGATCAATTTGTCAGGCACAAAGCAGCACCAGTGAGAAGAGGATACATGGGAACTACAGCTAAGCAAGAACAATTATCTCATGCTTCCTCTATTCATACTGTTGTGACAGAACTACTGGCCCAGAAGGTACTAGCATAAGCCAACATTTTCTTCCCCAGTCTGTTCTAAACCTTGCTCAAAGCCAGCTCCTGGGGGAAGTCCAGCCTCCTGCTCAGGCCCAGAGACTCAGAAAGCATAGTGTGCAGTGAGAAAATCAAAGAAACTGTCAGCATGTAGGTTTCAAGTCAAGGCACCAGCTTTCTAACTCAAGGAATTCTGTCCTGTGTCTGCAATCCACTTTACTGACAGTTTGCAGGAAAAGAACAACAGTAGCACTGTTTGCAGGCAAGGAGAATCAGTAATAAGATCAACAACAAAATGACAGAGAAACTATAGCAAGTAACTTTTCTTCCTTGTAAATCTTAATTTCCGCATCATATCTAACATAAGTACAACATTTGTAGACTCGATTTGTACTGCATTTCCTGTAGAGAGTCTCCCATAGAGAAGTGCAACCAATTTTTGTAGTCTCTGAAGCTGAACTTCATTAAATTAAGTATGCATTAAGTACTGCTTCTAAAAGCAAAACAAAAACAGTTTACTTCTAACTTGCACAACTCCTACAGTTCTCTGTATGGTGCCTCAGAAGTTCGTCTTCTTATTTAAAAAAATTTAACAGCAATAATTCAAAAGTGCATACAGAAGACGTATATCAGCATGTTATATTTTAGTACAGTATTCTTAAAAATAATTTCCATTTAAAGTAGAAGTTAAAAGCTAGTATACAGTTGTAGCGCTTCTAAAACACTATATGCTTAGTTTGGCAGACTCCAAGTTTCAGCATAATCTGACATCCTAACTGAAGTCCAAATCTCGACAATATTTAACTTTAAAAAAAAATCTCATTTTGTTAAGTTGATGAACATATAGATAATATACTTCAGAAAATGCACAAATCCTTTAAACAGACCAGCTTTAAGAAAACCTTTTGAGCCTGATAATTGTAAAGTACTTATCAATACAGCTTTTAAATGCCACCATAATGAATAGTAAATAATTTCACAATTAGAAATAAAGCAAGGATTAGCTTCCACCTTCCACTATATAACTGACTCAGTGAAGATGTTTTCATTCTCCCAATACTTGTTTTTAAACATTTAACAAAACTAGCCATCAACAGCTGAACTCAGCTTTTAATATACAAGTCAGCATGTAGACAAAGAAAAATTGCAGAAGGAAAAAAGACTATTTTTCTGTTTTTTCTCCAACATGTGAAGGCCAATCTGACTCCAGTTATGTGCTTCAAAGCTATGAGCAGTTTAAAAATTCCACTCCAGAGAACTTTTTTCAGAAACAAGTTCTTTGAAAAGTATTAGTTCTTCCAGAGAAATGAAGAAAATTCAAGCCTGGCTACTTCTTGAACTTCAAAATTCAGGTTTTATTTCAATGCACAACTTTCAAGAATGGACTTCATTAAAAGGGTACTAGTGCATCTGTGTAGTATGTGTATCTTCTCCTTTTACATGTAGCTCTCAATACTGGTCTTTGTGGTTGAGTACAGTTTTCCAGTTATTACTGTTCCATCAAGTTACATCAATATAGACAATGCTTTAGACCAGCAGCTCCACTGAGACACTAGGTCTCTGAGGTCTCACACCACCAAGTCTGAGGAAGAGGTCAAACAAGTTTGTCACTGGTACCACATCCACTCCACAAAGAAGTGCATTTTAGAACAACGTTACACAATAGAAACAAATCTTTGCATTGAGCTTCATCCTACTGAAGCTGCATTCTTCATAGTCTCAAGAGAACTAAATGCAGTGCTTCAACTAGAAACCTGACATAAATGAGCATCTAAAACAGATTTGCAAGAGGAGAGTGAACAGTAAGAAGCAAAGGAAGTCGGTGCAGCAACTAGAGTACTAGCATCAAATCCAGGGGATCTGGATTCTGTTCTTAGCTCCACTTTCAACTTCCAGAGTGACCTGAGTAAGCTCCCATCCCCTATGCCTCAGTTCCTAACTTGCAGGAGAGTGATAATAGAAACATGTCTACTGATAAGAGTATTACACAAGTTTAAATTAGAAGATGATCTGATAATGATCACAAGGCTGTTTGGTTTCTGGTATTTTGAAGCAGATATATTTAGTATTCTAAAAAAGCAATTGGAGGTAATTGCAAAGAAGCCACCGATGTTCTCCATCACAGAAGCAATCCCTCTTCCTCTTAAGGTCTGAAATACATAGAATACTTTAAGAAAACCCCATATTCTGACATTTTGTAAACAAAAATTTTAATCTTTAAAGAATTGCTTAGTGCATGTATGGGTACAAAAATATTACTAAATAAAACAGGACAAACCACCAGCAAGAAAGAAAATGCATTTCTAGCTTTACAGCAAGTGCCGTAAGAACAAATAATTTAAAATCTGCAATTTCTTCCAAGTATGCCAGCACTAAAATGTGTCTCTAAATGAAGCTGGCATTCATAGTGAACTTCATTTACCAAACCAAATCAGAAACAAATCCTATTTATCTGTAGAAAGGCTGAAGCAGGGACAGTGCAGAAACCTCCTCTCCACACTACTCTGCCCATAACCTCCCATCTGAGCTTTCATATCCAGTAACATGTCCTCAAACGGACCTACAACTAGTTAGAACATGAAGTGGACCCTCATAATGATGCCTGAGGAACTATCATTAAACTTATATGTTATCCATCATAGAGAGATTAATGGTACCATGACCATATGAAATATAAACATTAAAAACCATCTTTGTATCTCCTTCCAAGTTGCATTTTCAGTTTACCTTTTGTGCAGGAAGTGAAGCTGTGACTCTAAGTGAATATTTTCTAACGAGAAAAGAACCAGCTAGTAAGCCCAAGTAGTCAAGGGCAAACCAAGCAGATCAAGTATTTTACTAGGACAAGTAGAGAAAAAGTGGTTTGGTTTTTTTTTAAATGAGGTATATTTACAGAGTATGTTTTTTTCCTGGCTTCAACATATAGTTGCTGGAAAAGCATGCCTTAGTTGTAACTTTTTAGGGTTTTGCTCATTTCCAAACATTTGAAAAGAAAATGCAAGTTGTTTATAAAATTGTTTTTCTTGTTTATTTTAAATGAAGCTGGTACAGACAATGTCCATTCAAAACCCACGTCCCAGGCCAAAAGGTACAAACAAGAGTGTCAAAGTAACACCAGTTGTCTGCTGTGAACATTCTTGCATGAATACCTGCATGTACTAATTGCTATATGAAGTTATAATGCTTCTGGGCTCTTCTGGCAAGATTTAAGAATCATTAGGGTTTTCAATTTTATGTCTTCAGCAAAGCCATCTCTGGAGCAAGGTACAGATGAGAACAGTTCTAGCTTTTCCATTTCCAACTTGGTAATCTTCTTCATTGGGCCATCAGCACAATTTAAGCAAAATAGCTCTGAGTTATGGATACACAATTTCTCCACAGTTTAGTTCTCTGAAAAACTTCATCTTGCACTGAAAGTTATAGTCCAGGAGTGAAACAGTCACACATCAAAACTTCAGGGCAGATATGGAAGTCATTAAGAACACTCGCCCACCTGGCAGATCTTACAGCCTTCGTGCCTGAAATGCACGAACCTAGTGAACATACAAATGCATGTGTGTACATGTATTTCTAAAGGGGAGGGCAGAAGGGAAGAGGGGAACGAGGCTGCAGCTGGATCACAAAAGTTCAGCACAATGAAAACAGAAACAATAGTGTATAATGAGCACAAGAATTCAAAATACCAGACGCTTGAAAATAAACTCCCAGAGATGGGGTGCCAGTTTCAATTCAGTGTTGAACACCACATTACAAAAGAACTATTATTTAAAAATAAAAAAGGATTAAGGGGGAAGAAAACAAACAGAAGGATCTAAACTGTTGAGTGACCCCCCGTCTGTTCCTGATAAACTTCAATCACATCTTCCTCCTCCATCCCCAGCTGTGAGAACAGAGAAAAACAGCATATAATTGTTATAAATCTTGTGTACTGAACTCAAGAGCAGGTCCTAGGCAAGTTATACAATGGTTTGTTCCTCTGTCCCACCATAATTCATCAAAGGGGTGAAAAAAATTTCAGTCACCATCTCACTAGCCAATGCTGATGACAGACCTTTTCCTTCAGTCTCGTACATCTCAGTCAAAGCAAAAGCCTTATCAGTGAGGTCTAAATCCACTTGTGGAGCAGTACACATCAGCTTAGAAGTTGCTACCTTTACCTTTCTCTAAATCCCTTCTTGGGCAACAGACGCATAGGAATGTAACCAACATCATAGTGAATGCACCAGCTGTACAGCCATGTGAATTACATATAGCCAACTACTAGATCACAGTACAGCTAAGACCTACAGCATCCAACTAAAAGCCTGTTTACAACTATTCTCTCAGAGGGTAACTTGTTCAAACAAATTTGTGTACTGTGAATTGTTATAATAGTGACCTTCTGAAAAATCAATGTTATGGCAAAGCAGGAAGAAACAACTGGTGGAAGTCACTGGACATCAAAAGTAAACTGTTTTCTGTTTATTTACAACTTCAATAAATGTGAACTAAATACATATTTATTCCAAAGTGACACTGAAGTTCTGGCTCAACTGGGAAGTTCCCTTAGTTTTTTTTCCTCTTTGGTAAGCACTGACTACACACATACTTCAGAGACAACCTTACACGTGAAGGTCCAATCAGTCTCCTTCTGAACTGCCTATCAGCCTCATTTAAGATTCTAGTTAGACAAAGTCAGATTATATTTGACTAAATATAGTAAAAAAAAAAAAGGCTATATTTAAAAGCACCTTCATTCTGGTTAACAGTCTAGCTGAATAGAGAAACTAACCAATTTGGTATTTAGTTTCTCCAGTGAACTACATAACACTTTCTAGAAACTCACCTCCTTGGGGGTATGATTATCAGTAATTCTCTGACCCTCGAAGAGGAACCTGAGTGAATTCATCGGAACACCCTGAAAAAAAGAAACATATGTACAAGAAAAAAATCTTACTGAAACTTGTACAGATTTACAAGAAAAACATTTTAAATAAAAACAACACATGAAAGTCAAAGAAAAAAGTGTTAGTTCCTGTTACACAGGGAGCTCAGCTGTTCTGTTGCAACCATGTAGACTACAAAGAAGTGACTCAAGGAGCATGATAGTGCTGAAAGGTGTGTTTATTCCAAAGTCTCACTGGAGCTCTAGCTCAACAACTTGCTTAGCTTTTTTTCTCTTGCCTTTAGCTATAAAGTACTGATGACACCCCCTCCCTTCCGAGACAACATTACACATGAAGGTCCTGTCTTTTTCTGAACTGCACATCAGCCTTATTAAAGATCCTAAGACAGCAGGAGGAACATGATTTTTACTTCAGGTACTCCTACCCTTGCTTTCCCAATCTCCTCTCACACCATAGGAAGAAATAGTAACCTTTACCATTATTAGTTCTGCAAAAACTCTGCACTGGGGACAAGATAGAGCAGAGCTGAGAGGGAGAAAAAGTAACACCAATCAAACAAGGAGAAAGGAGCATCCCAGTGTAAAGTTAAGTTGCAGTATGTCTGTTGTATAGTGTACCTGTGATACAGCAGAATATCATACTTCATCTCATCTTTTTCTTCAAGTTATGAGCAAAACAAACAAGTGAAATATGACTTGTTTTGTGTATCAACTAGATCTCAGAAATACTGCTTGCAAATAACCAGGCAGAAAAAGTCACAGGAAAGAACGGCTCTTCACAAGGTTCCAACAATTCCTCTGACCAATTTGGAAGAAAGGAGAAATATTCACAGTCCATTTACCAGAGAAAGGCTACTTGACACCAAAGACTATATTGATTGCCGATGAAGGAAATCACAGACTCTCCAAAATTCAGCCCAGGATATAGATAAGGCTGTGCTCACTCAAACAATTGTTTCTTTCTTAAAAAAAGTATTCCAAACATATGCATCTTTATAAGTCAATAAACTGCTGCATGAATGATTTCCAAGATCTTATTTTAAAATGTCAAGTTTTTCAAATGAATCTCAAATTTTGATCATTTGGATTTGGTTACAAACATATCTGATGTTTGATCTTTTCTTTCCTCTACTCCAGAAGGAAAGCAAAAAAGAACACATTCTACAAAAGAACACTTCAATTTACAAGTTCAACTTGTCTCAAGGTATTAAGAAAAAAACACAAAATATTATTTCTTCTTATTATATCTCCTGAAATGAATTCCAACACAGTTACTCAAGAAAAAGCCACAAAAGACATCTATCCCCAAAGCTGGGGGTAAACTAGGCCAGGGCTTCTGGAAATAGCAGCAGTAAATCCACAATATCTGACACAGAATCTGGAAGTGAAGATACTTCATTCTGTAACAGCAGTTACTATTTACCTACACCTACAATGTTGCAGATTTCAATTTAGGGCATAATATCTAGTGTTAATTGATTACCATATTAATGGCTGTAACAAAGCCTAAGGCTGCTCTCATCCTAAAATGGGGAATTTCACTTGGAGATGGGAGATTTTACAGTAATTATAAATGCATGCGTTTTAAAAGGTAACATCTATGCCTTCTGAGAAGCCATTATATATCTTAAAACAGTAATTTTAACTTACTACAAAATTCAAAACTGTCTTAACTAAAAATACCTTTATTTGTCAAAAGAAACTAGGAGAACCATTATATTTATACTGTCAGATGTACAAATTGTACCTGTCCTGCTGGTAACTAGACAGAACCCTGACTGTTTCAACAAATACCTTTATTTGAAAGAATAGTGAGAAAAGCAGAACTAAAGCATTTGGCTTTTTAATTTTGTTTTTAGAGTGTCATTGTTTCACAAACCTGTCTTTGACAGTATGATTCTTTGAGTTTCTTGAGGTGTGTTGTCATTTTCACCTTGAAGTGAATTTCACTGCTGTCCTAAAAGCAGGAAAGAAAAAAGTTATTCTCTTTGTAGTAACTGCTTACTTTATCCATGCTAATTTTAAGACTTTCATTAAGAAAAACTTATGTAAAACTACCATGGAACACAGTTTAACTATCACCATACATACCTTGGTGCATCATAACATGAACCTCCAGGCTGATTTATTAGTCACTAAATTCATTGTGCACTTCCACAGGAAGCTCTTAAAACAGATAGCATAGTATAGCCTTAGGTTCACTATGGAGGTTTTGGATTTAAAAGCACTAAAAACTATACATGGTTCAGTCTGTCTGTGCTTCCATCTTCACTCATCTGATGTACTTATGAAACATACATACACAGGGAAGTTCTGCTTTAAGATTCCAAAACAGACAAGTTAAAGCTTGCACTTCAAAATACATACAAAACCTCATTCAATTAGATTAATTGTCTAGAATTTAGGATACAGGTAGACTTGACAACACAACACACTAACCTAAGGAGAAATCTCAGATCTCATTATTCTAGTCCTTCCTACCAGCCATAAGATACGAGTAACTACAAATGTCAAAATGGCTACAGATAAAGCAGACTGGAAGAGGTTCTGTATAAAAAGCATGTGGGTCACATTTAGCTTTTGAATTTTTTGTTCTCATCATTGCTGATTAAACCAGTAAGAGGTAAGCTAGTGTTAGTCGTACTTTAAGTCATTCATCTCCACTCAATAGCACAGCAATCATGCTATACAGCAACAAACAGCACTGAATTAAGTCATAGGAGCTAGGGGTTCTTTGCACAGAAGGACTTCTGTTCAAGAAGGATCTCAACATTCACATTCCAACACAACTTCAATTCAGATTTATAATCCACCATTCGCATCCACCAACATGCCAACCAACAGAATCCCCCCTTCCTATCCCTGTCCAAGAAAGCTGACCTGATGCTCAGTGTACTACATGAACTCTGAAGACTCGAGTTTATCAGTTTTGCCACATACTTAATTCATATTCTTGGATAAATTAATCCCCCAAAGATGAGGATTACACTGACCAAATCTTGAGTCATAAGGATAAATTACTCAAGCTTTTAAAAAGAACCACACCAGAGAGCATTCCAACACAATTTGTAAGTAGTTTATGGCAGGGGAGGATCCACACTGAAGAACTGGAAGTATCAACTTTCATTTGTTCATTTCTACAATACAAAACCTCACACCTCCACCAAATGTCAACAGGTAATTTTGTAAAAACTCACCTGCCCAATGACTTTGAGTTTAATGTATTCCCCTTCTTTCTTATCTCCTAAGTCCTCAGCTGAAGGTTTTGCTTCCTGCAAGAAAAACATTTTAAAAAATCTGATCCGTTCAGCACTTAGTTATTTTTCACAGGACAGTATTACAGTTGTCATCCTCCTTATTACATGAAATCAGACTATCCAAGGCCCCTTATTCCTTTCTGTGTGTGAAAATAATAGCAACATAGTATTATGAAAGGCTGTCTGTCTGGGAAAGTTTCATTAATGAGGGAAGAGAAACACTGAAGAACGTAAGAGGTGAGAGAAGGATCACTTGGAAACAGATGACAGATGCAAAAACAAGAACTATGATTTTATACCACTAATTCCTAGTCAATAGGCCACAAAAATAAATGCAGGAAGCATACTAAGAGGCCCAGAAATTTGACAGAAAAAAAAGAATGTTGTGAGGAGAGTAAACAGAAAGCACTTTTGACACCCTAGCAGTGTAAAGACAGTGAACCATGCAAATGTTTTTCAGTCTATTGCATCACCAGTAGTCACTACTTTTAAAGATGGTCAGCCACCTTCTTTTCCAAGACAAAAAAACAACATCAAGTAACTGCTTTCTTCTAGTACGTTTGTTTTAAGATCACAATTCTTAAAAAGTTCTTAAAAGTTGCATTTCTAAGAACTATAGTGTTTTGATATCTTTCCAGGATAAGAAGCAATTCAACTTGAGCACTAAAGCTCAACAAAAAGGTTTAAGTGTTATGTTCTATAACACATGAATTAAGGACATCAACGTTTTCATGTTAGCTGCTGATAGATAAGACAAGTCAGAGATCAGGTACTATTAACCCCTATTAATCCCTTGTCTGTCACTGCATATTCTGGCCCAGGCCTTTAGCTATGTTCTACTGCAGCACAAAGGGATTTTAAATAGACAAAGCCTCAGGTCTAGATGGTGCCTAATGAAGAAATCTTCCCAAGTAGCCAGAAACAAGAATACTCGCTGATCATGCTTCAAATCTTCCTTTTATAAATTTATTGCTCAACACAGTAGACAAAAATCAATACATACAGGTGGCCAACACATACATTTTTGCAGCCCTAAGTGGACTTTTTGCCAAGTATACAGAAATATTCTAAGTATGGTTGGACTTGAACTTTCGGATCAAGTGCCAAAAACACACACTAACTTTCTGTATTAAGTCCATCCAGATAGGTCTCAACCTCCAGATTAAAATGGCAGCCAAGCCTTTTCAAGCATTACTGTTTTTTTCTTAAAGAGGTTAAACATGCATGACTTCTCTGAATGTTAAAAACTTCAGAGAAGGGCAGGGGGAGAAGTCTGCTGACACCTTCCCTATCTGTACCAGTCTCAGCTGGGATGAAAGAAAGAGGAGGAAATGCTCTTTGTACCAGTTTGACTCACCGCCTCAACCCAGATCCATTTGATTTCAGTGAAGACAAAAAAGTATGAGCCAGAGACTCCACCTGTGCACAAGCTGGACTGCTGGGACTGATTCATCAGCCTTCAAGCTCAAACCCAAAACCTGACCCCAAGCTTTCAAGAAATTAGACATCTACCCTAAGGTCTCCAAGCTTCTCACTTCTGAAGTGAGAGGAGTCTTCCCTCACAGTCACAGCAACTGTGCTCCCCACCAAAGTTTTCCCTTTCTACATATCTGAACTCTAACCTCAGGGGATTATCTGCAGGAATAAAAATGCACTGGTTTCCACTCCTGACTAAAAAGAAAAAACCTGCAACTTGTTCTGATAACTTGCACAAACAGCATTTTTATCGGCCATATGAAGGATTACTAACCCCTAAGAATCAGAAAGAGATTCAGATCTCCACAGATCTGAAGTCTGTAACTTCAAAATTATCTCCTGTTTTGCTATCCCTGAAAGAATTTGTAAGAACATCCTGTCCCTCTACATGACATTTCAGGTCAGTAACTGTCTTAGTTTACTTCACATAAGAAACAAGTCGCATGGCAGCATATTATCCCAGAAGTAGAGCCATTTGTAGTTTATACAGTTCTGTTCATTGTAACAGAACTGTAACATTGTGACTTTCCAAAACAAATCATCCTGTACAATGTATGACAAATCATCATTGCTACTATGACAGTGCCTCTGGCCAATATGAGTGGAAAGCAATGATTCATAAAATGTTTGATTCCTACCCTCAGGGAAAGTAGGCTCTAGTACTAAAAATGAATAGAGAAAGCAGCAAACAGCAGAAAAAGCATAGGGAATTGAAATCTTGAAACCAAAAGATGCTTGTTTAAAGCCCTAGAACCTCTCATCCACAAAATTAGAGCAGAGTTGTAATTTCAGTAAAAGTTAAATAAAATAAATATCAGTGTTGACAATGCCAATAATTGAAGCTTAAAAAAAGGAGCAAAATATTTGAAATCAACACAAGACCCAGCAAGTCTTAAATGGCTCCCTGCATTTTATCAGTGAACTACACTGCCATTCAATGCCAAATGGTAAAGCCAGCACAAAAACACTCAAGAACAAAGAAAGCAAGGAGATTGTGGAGTTACTAAACTACAAGCATTTGCTAACAAAATCCTGGATCAGCAATCTGCAAGCAAGCCTGCAGACCTTTCTTGCACAACGAAGAGAAGTGGTGTTTAGGGTATCTCAAGAACCATACAAATAGAACAGCAATACCATAAACACCACAAGTCCTAATTTTTCATTAGATGCCTTAAGTTTCAAAGGCTTCATTCCAGTTTTCCCAAAGAGCACAAAATAAGGCTCCTAGTACTGCCTCACATTTATCTATCAACACTAAATTCATGACCATAAAAAGCACCCAAAGCTCCTTGGATGAAGCACACTAGTATTGCTAGTGCAACTAACAAAATGACTAAACATATATTATAAGGCAGCAATGCAAGTTTCCTCCTCCAATTTTATGAAGTGGTCAAACTCCAACATCCAAACCTAAAAAACCCTTACACTCAACGTACTTTAAATAATCTGAAAAAAAAAGTAAAAATCAACAAAAACAAGATTACTAGAGGGAAAGGATTACAACACATATCCTAATATAGCAAGTAAACTCTTAGATTTGCTATATGGGTGGGAAAATGCATATAAACTATAGCATTACTAGTAATACATTAAAAGACAAAAATGCCAGCATCTAGATTCAACTAAAGCAAAAACGGCCCAAGACCCTTGAAGGGAGGGGAAGAATTATTCTTTTTGTTTCTGCTTAGATCTCACCAGTCATGTGTTTTTTGAAGTCCACAAATTCTTGCATTTTCACTTATAAAAGTTAATTTTCTATTGGAAATAAAGGAACAAAATCAAGTATGCTTCTTTATTTATACTAAAAAGATAAGCCAAAATTATCATAACTGGTGACAAATTATGTCCTCTTTAATTCCAGGGCCAAAAAGAAAGACACTGTAAGCAATCCAGTTTGGGGAATCCAATTATTCCTGCAGGTTTGATAAACAGAGGAATGAGATTCACCATGCTGCATTACTGTATGTTATACTGTTATTCAAGCATCTGCTTAGCTCTTGTTGCAGTTTTCCAAGAAGTGAACAATGAAATATATAACAATGTTTAGCTAATCTATTTAAAAAAAAATAAAAAATCAGGGTCTTTATTCAAAGATCTTTAAGATATGTATCCAGAAAAGGTTATAATATACAATGAACTTTACATACTTCAAGTAGTCACAAAGAACAAACGTATGTGTTTTAGCAGAACTTGCCTGGAGAAGGGATTACCTAATGAAAGCTGCTATGTGTTAAAACATGTCTTAGTTCACAAATGCAGGGAGCTACACAGCAGGTCACATGAAGATCAGTCTACAAAATCTAGCTCATAATTTGCCATTTTTTAACGCAGCCACTTTCACGTATGTTACTACACTGGAAAGGTGTCCTAATAGGTGCCAGCAATAGCTGCACTCCTAGTTGCACTCCTACAGGCAGATATGGGCAGCAGCACCATCCTCACCTGTACAGTTGCACTGTGCTTGGGAGTCAGGTGCAGGGAAGAAGATCACCAGCGCATACAGCAACGGCTTCTATTCATGGGTCACAATACTTCAAGGCTATTTCTCAAAGTGGACACAGTATATATAAGCTTAGCCTTGTCTCTGAGTACTTTTTATTTCTTGGCTGGTGCTAGTACTATTCTTGACTTCACAGCAGTGCAAGAAACATTTGTAGATACTGACAGCGATTTTTCCAAAATCTAATTGTCATGACAAAGCTGGAAAATACTGCCATATGAAGGCAAGATAAAAAGTAAAGCAAATCAGAACACAAATTAAAACCGGAATGCTGTTTTAACTCTCCACCAGCAGGTCACACGGCCTAAAGCAAGTGTTGTAAGCAAGGGACTGTATACATGCTGTGCCATGCAAGCCAGGAACTTGAGGTACAAGTAACTATTTAAGTCCCCGGTTGAGAAAACAGAATCGACAGGACCAGAATGGTGTATAAGGAGGCAAGGCAGGACAATTCTGGTGAAGGAAAGGGTGTTTAATAGAGGCAAGCAACACAGCTAAAGGTCTGGGGGTTTCCCCTTCCTTTTGCATTCCTAGGGCAAACAGAGGACCTGGCAGGTCCAGCCTAACCCGCACAAAGCCTACTCCAGGTCAAGAGCATCCTACCAAACTGGGAAATGGAAAAAGAAAGAAAACAACTGTTGTGCAACACGGCCCACCCCTCGCTGCATTGCCTGGTTTCCAGGGCTAGTGCTGCCCCGGCAGCGATCCCGACCCGAAGACCTCTGGAGCCGCCCCCGCTCCAACCGGACGCCAGCCCCGGCCCTCGAGTATGCCCTACCTGGAGCCCGCCCCGGTGCTCCTCGTGAAATACCCTGAGCGAAGGGGAAACAGGGACTAAAATGTGGGGGAGGGGGGCAGGGAGCGGGACAGAGTTTGGCCGAGGTCGGAAATTGGCACCCACACACTCCCCGAGGGGCACACCTCCCCAGCGCCTCCCAGGCGGCCGCAGCTCCGCTCACAGAGCGCAGGGCCGGGCCGGGGCTGTCCCGCGGCAGCGGGTGGGGGCCCGCAGGCAGCTCCTCCCGCGCCACCGGGTCTGCAGGGCCTGCCGCCACCCGCCATGCCGCCTCCCCGCGTCCGGCAGCAGCTCCCCCGGGTTTGGCGGTCGGTCGGTCGGGGCCGGCGGCGCCCGTACCTGGTCAGACATGGCTCGGCCCCGTTGCGTGCAGCAGGCTCGGCTGGGCCGCTACAGGCTCTCCGCTCCTTTCTCTGCCCGCAGCGCAAACACAGGCCGCGGCGCGGGCGGGATTTCCGGTGCGCCTGAGCTCACTTCCCGCCCGCCGGCTCCTCCCAGCCCGCACTGGGTCTCCGCGGCAGGCTCCGCTTTCGGTCTCCCGCGCTGTGAACCGGGGGATGCCGCTTCCTCGGGCTCGCCCGCACCAGCTTGGCCCCGGGCGAAGGCGGGGAAAGGCAGCCAGGCCGCGGCAGGGACCGCAGCTCTCCCCAGGCCCACGGCCAGGCCCGGCGTCTGCGAGCGCAGGCGGCATCCGAAGAATGGCCCAGCTGCAGAAAGGCACTTAATGGCCTGCCCCAAGGAGAAAAAAATAAAGGTGGTGTTATGAACTCCGCTAGTTGCAGGCAGTCTGACGATGGAAAGTATGAGTCTGCACAGCCATTCTGTCCCGACCCAGAGGAGCTAGGCCAAGTCATGTAACCTTTCCAACAAAAGCAGATTTTACAGCAAAAGTCACTCTTATTATGCCCATCTGTAATGACTTGCTACGGTTTTTAACAAACAATATATTTAACAGCAAAACTCACTTTTCTGTTTATGCACAGCTTGAATTTTTTAAATAAGTGGAACTATGCAAGTAATAGGATCCGCATGTCCTAAGCAAATCTGCACTGGGGCAGTTGCACAGCTTCTAGTGATGCACTGTACTAGCACAGAACAGATAACCTGCTTTACATCAGCACAGCATGGCTGTTTGTACAAGAAGCAACATCTACACCCTAAAAAGATCACATTTGGACTGCAAGCTGTTTGGACTACTACATGTAATTCTAACATCCCTCTACAACAACTAAGGCAACTCCAGCATGGCATCACTGCTGGATCAAGTGCATGCTTGGCTCTAAATGTCAAGTAGAAAAAAACAACAACAAAACCCAAAACCCCACACTTGAGAACCATAAAATAACAACGTTACTGTAAAATAAATGCACCAACAGAAGTCAGTCCCACTGAAAGAGCAGATTTTTATCTGGATGCTACTAGATAGGTTTTTAACTTTACCTGTTACCTGTGGGGAAGGGTAAGAAATCTCTCTGGCCAGAGCACATCCATCAACATAAAGCCTCTAGAGCTCTGTGTGCCATGTTCCTTTGTATTAACACCAAAGTGGCTGCACTCTGTGCCTACACTGCTGCATTTCACTAATAAACAAAGCTTACATCAAGGGACGCACTTTCCGTAGCATCAAGATTTAGGGTCAGTCCACTAAACTTATAATAGATGCTCTCTGTTAACCCCTCTTTCCATACAAAAAAGGGGAAGAGAAAGGGAATAAAGGAAAGAGACTGGTGGATCTTCCAAATGGGGAGAGAAGGGGAATATGAGAGAGAGAAAGAGACTTACAGATTAGAAAACTGAAACAGCTTTAATGAAGATAATAATAATAAAATTGAATATATACAAATAAACAGTATTGAACACCCCCCCCACCCCTGATGGCAATTACATCACCGTCACCACTGATGCTGTGGAGCACACAGATCAGGACCAAAGGCAGAATGGATGGAGTCCTCTTTGGATGCCAGCCATTGAAGAGGAAGAGAAGTAGAATTTGACCCTTGTGAACCCTCAGTTTTACACTGAATACGATGTAGATAGGATGAAATACCTCGTTGGTCAGTTCAGGGTCACCTGTCCTGGCCGCTCCTCCCCACAGGTGTGGCCTCTTGCTTTTGCACCCCAACTCCCTCGCATCCCCCCCTACTGTGGTACACAAGATCTAGCAGTGACCTTGGTCTGCATACCAATCCTTGGTAGTAACTCTAAACATTGAGCATTACCACCACTGGAAGCAGACACTGTCTGTGAAAATAGTACTGTTAACTTCAGGAAGTGCAGTTAGTTAGAAGATACTCAGCTGAAAAATAAAATCACTGAACAGAATGAGTTCTGTTCTAACTCAAACTAGGACAACTAGCCAGTGAAATGAAAACTAAAGAGAACCAAAATAGATGCTATACAGAGCTGCAGAATTAAGATGATCTTTCTTAGGCAAGGCCTAGTAGGCAGGAAAGCCAAATAAGTTCCTACTATGCCAAGCTCAGAGTAAGAGCTCTTTGAAAGCTTAGTAACACTACACAAAGCCATTCAAGGGCTTCACAACAACACAACACTAACAGAATAGAAAATGACAAACACCAACTCTGTCCTAAACATTGCTGCTATTCGTAAATGAAAACAGTTTTAAGAGGGTAGCCTTATAGTAATAAGGCTGAAGTCTCAGACTCTAGCACAAAACCTGAGCATAAGTCTTCATTTTACCAATTTTTCCATGCAATCTTGTAATAAAAGCTATCACTCACATGAGCCAGAATGCAGTTACCTATCCCTATACATAGCAATGACTGCATAATGTTTAAACGTGCACATACACACACACTAAGTAACAGTAACACCACCTTCTTTCTCAGTGGGTCACAGATGCGTTACCTCTTCAAGATACAAACAACATTTCTACAGCACCTGCAAAGCTAGTCTCTGTTCAGCCCTTGAAAACCAGATGTACATCAACAAAACTCACACTTTTCTTCTTTGACAACCCAAACTAAACACACAGCATACTTAAAACATAACAACAACAAAAAGCTGCTTTAAAAAGACTAAATATACCTACACAAGCTTCTTCCCACAAAGCCCAAAGTCATCCTTGCTGCTGCAGCCACCACCAAGGCTACTTACCCTAATGACTTCACTTAAATCTCAGGTGTTTTATAACTTCTAGATTTCCCCATCTGCAACTAATCTCCATCACCTTAGGTCATTAAAGTTCACCTCTGTTCCTTCAAATTGCTACTATCTAACTTCTCCAAAGATGCATATATGGTTAGGAAGCCAAGAGCTGTTAGTGGTTTTCTCAAAACTATTGGCCCATGTATTCCATGCAAAGCAGTTAATGCTGGCAAACAGGATAAATACAGTGTTATAAGTCAGACAACTAAGTAACATACTGTTAAATTTGCTCTTTGCAATAATAGTACTCTCTCTGAGCCAGCAGCACCAGAACTAGTACTTTGAAACTAGGGGAAGCTGGAAATTCTCTTTCTAGTTGAACGCTGTTTCTTTTGTAACATTGCCAGTTGTGGGATCCTCAAAAAATTGGCTACAGTACCTAAAGCACCAGTCTTTCCTTTAAAACAGATTTCTTAAGAATTATGTGAATCCCAGGATTTCTCCGACTAGCGGCTTTCCAGCATATTCCTTACATGAGAAGCAGAAAAGGAAACAGAGGTATGCTGACTCATACAGATGGTTGCATAAAAGGCAGCAACAAATATCTGATATTAACCAAGCCCAAGCATTGCTTGGAGTCTCTCTTCCTGCGGGCAGCAAAAACTCTGCATCTATTTTCAGTGCAGGTAACTCTCAATGTAAGATAAGTAGGAATTTATCAGGACAAGGAGTAGCATTTTTGCCTGTACGCCACTAGCATGCAGCTTTTCAATTATTCAGTAGGGCCTGGACGCAGGCATAGAAGTAGGTCAGTCACAGCATCGTGCACAAAGATGCTCTTGGCAAAAATGTAAACCAGTAGGTGGCACAAATGGACAGCTTTAGATGTCTCCCACCTCTTCCTTCCCCAGAAATGCCAGTATCCTGGGGACATTGCAACAGCATGGGGAAACAAGCAGCCTTTAAAATTTATGTTTTAAATGCACACAATTTGGCATTTATCTGTTGGAGAAGCTAACCTTCTAAATGCACGCAACTACACTTAGCCACAATAAATTCTTTACAAGGAGAATTGTATCTGTACAAAAATCCGCAGCTATGGCCTTGGGAACGAGCTTGAGGAGAGCAGAACAGTCAGAAGGGGATCCACTATGCTGCATGTAGAGGACCAGGAGTGCTGGCTGAATGCAGCACCCCAGTGCAGCTCAGGGTCACTGAGGGGGCCACCAGCTAAAACCTGCTTCAGAATTCACTCAGGAAACAAAAACTACCAATACAGGCATCCAAGTCCTCAAACACACATCAGTTTCTAGTCACAGTAGCAGTCCTCACCACCAACTGCCGTGCCCATAAGGCCTGAGAGGTGCTGGGCAGGCCTGCTGCTCCAAAGGAAGCAGCTGTTGAGCAGGTGCAGTAGCCAACGGCCAGGCTGGCAGGTAACGCGGGAGGGCTACCACATGAGCACTGGGCAACCGTCTGAATGCTACAGGTAGGGGGTTTTATGTCAAGAGGCTCGAACCTTCACAAACACGATGCAGTGGAGCGGCTGACGCCAAGCCTGTGGAGCTGGCCGCGCCGCCGGCAGAGAGAAGGCCTCAAGAGAGGCAGCTAGTGACGTCACACAGCTAACGGCCGCCGCGCAGGCTCCACCCACAGCCGCCGCGCGCAGCCACGCGGTCCCGCCGCCTGCCACGTGGCTCTCGAGAGCGCGCGGGTAGGCGGCCTCATCGCTTCCCCCTCCATTGCGCTCACTTCCGCTACTGCCACTTCCGCTTCCGGCGCGCGTGTGCTTGACCGGGTGTCCCATCTGCGGGCGCACGTGGCTGCGCGCTCCCCCCTCGGCCCTGCTGCAGCTATGTTGGTGCTGTTCGAGACCGCCGCTGGCTACGCTATCTTCAAGGTGAGGGGCGGAGGGCCGGCCAGGTGGCTGTGCCTCTCGCCCAGCCGCGGCCTGTCTCCGGCGCGGGGGGGTGGCCGCCGTCCTGCGGTGAAGCGGAAGTGATGGGGGGGGGAGCGCCCCGGGCGTGCGCTGGGCTTTCAGGGAAAAACATGGATGGGGGTCGAGGGTCCCTGCGCCGGGCGGCGACCCCTGTGCGGTGCCTCTGGGTCTGGGCAGGAGCCGGGGGGCGGTAGGAGCAGAGGGGTCGTGTTGTGAGGGAGACCTCTGGCCAGAGGCATAGGGAGGGGCTCCGGCGGGAGTCTGAAGACGCTAAGGAGGAGGAAGGGGCCTTCGTCGGTGGTCCTGCCAAGCATCACCTTATCGTCAAGCTCATTTCGTAGAGATGAGGCTCATCATAGGAATAGATTTGGTAGGAGGATGTGCACGTGTAGCCATAGCCAGGAGACATCAGAGTTTGGGCACGTTGGCCGCTTTCTAGTTGTGTCCTCGTGGCTGATGTTCTAGCAAAACCTTGTGGGTACAGGGAGGGGGGTGTGGGATGTGCCCAAACAGATGTGCAGGGCGCTTTGGCTTGAATGCGTTCTCAAAAGTGGGGCTCGTCGGCTGGCTGAGCACATGGGCAGGGTGAGCATACTTGCATGTATAGTGTGTGGTCTGGCTTCCCTTGCTTAATTGAGAACGTGGGCTTGGAGGAACAAACGGATTCACAGGTGAAGCCACCTCCTAATGAGATGACTCAAAGGCTGCAGTTTCATGGTGGCTTGAACGAGTCTAAACTAGAGCTGCTATAGTGCCATGCTCCCTTCTGGTCTATTTTGTTGATTGAGTGTTGACACTGGTGCAGTTCCACCAGCTTGTTAGTAGAATTGAATCCTAACATTTCTGTTTCCTCCTCTCAGCTTAGTCTTTTTTTTCCTGGGTTTAGCTTGTGTGAAAAAGCTACTGCAGATGCAGAGAGAACAAGGCACTTTTGCCCTAGCCTGCTGCAGAACTACACCCTTGGTGCTGTACAGAGCACTGTATTTAATTTATCTGCCCTGAAACCTTTCCTTCTCATTGGAGTGCAGCTGTGCAATTCAGGCAAAGAGGATTTCAAGAGGTAAACCTCAGGGAGAAGACAGAAATACTTCTAAAAGCAGATAGCTTTTGTTCACCCCAACACCTATACTTGAGGAACTAACACATAGAGCAGTGCCCCTGAAGGTTTTGCTCACTGGTTGTTCACACTGGCTAGTTGGGGACTGCACAGTCCCAAGTTACTGAAGAAAAGAAGTTCCCTCTTGAGTAGGCTCAGACTTCTTGTGCAGTAAGCCGAGGCCTTTGAACCTTTCACAGGAGCCAGGAGGGGCTGAAAATAAATCTATTTTTTTAATTTCTGAAAGCAGGATGAGCTTAAAGCAAAGGGAGGAGGAGGGGCATAAAGAGAAATGACGAGGTCTCCTGGCAGCAGCCCGCCGCAGGTCTTACCCCAGGAGAGGGCTCTGGCTGCGCAGAGTGGCTGGAGACACCGGGCAGGGCTGCGGACCGGCAACCGACTGCGAGCGGTGTCGGGGCTGAACTGGGAGAGAGGCGAAAGCCATCTGCTGGAACTGAGCAGAAGTAGTGTTTTAGTAAAATGTATGTTTTGAGACAAGCTTTGGTTTTCCATGCTGATTGTTTGAGGCCACCATCCCCAGTGCACATTTGCAGGGCAAGGCTCTTAATCGCATAGCTTGCCTTTCCTAGACAGAGTAGCTGGTCAGCTGCAAAATTGTGTCATTGTTACACTTGTATCTTCATTCTCTGTCAAAATATTCTCTGCAAAGTTTAGCTTTTTTTCTTTTTAAAGCAGTTTCTAAAAATTGTTACTTCTGAGCTTTTGGGATGGGGTGGGTTGTTTGAGGTTTTTTTCTTATTGATTTTGTTTGGGTTTTAGTTACTTGAATGTTGGACAGAATTTATGCTTCTGAATTTTGGGAGACAGTCGTGGTCACTCAGTTCTGTTTTCAGCAGTGCCCATGGATGTACAATGCCAGCATAGTTCTGCTCTGCCTTTGTGCCTTGGCAGTCAAGAGCTGTTGTCCTCTGCAAGCTATGTAGCTCTCAGGTGTTCCCTTGTAGATATTGCTCCCATCAAAGAAGCAAACAGTCTAAATAGTATGGGCACATGGGGCATAGCCATGTGCTAGATCTTGGAAGGCTTTTTTTTAGACGAGTCTTACTATCTTGCAGGACACAAAATATCCATAGATATGTATTTTCTGTATGCTAACAACCTTGATTTAGCAGCTTCTATGTCTTTATTTTTCTCTATGTACTCAGGTCTTTTTATAGAGACTGAAAATTCTGTAGGTTTGGGGTGTGAAGGATGAGTTAGAGGAAAGAATCAGCAGGCTGAGGAGAGGAAGAATTGCCCAGAGGTTTTTCTGTGCATCAGAAGTCTGTGGGAAATGAGTTACTATGTCTATTTGCTCAGCTACTAATTGAGTTTAAAAAAGACAGTATCTTTTGACCAGGGTTTAAAATTCTGCAAGGGAACAAAACCTCATAATCTTAAGAATGATTTCTATGCTGCACTGACTCAAATTGCTTTTGTGTTGTGGGGACAAAACCATGTTCTTTACACCTCACTCAAAAAATCTCATTGTGTTGTGAAGATCTTGACTGTACTGCTCCCCTGAGCACTTTCCTAGGAATTTGCAATACACTCTGCATTTTGTGAAATGTGTGTAGGCTCTAGGGTTGTAATTGTTATTCTTATACTGTTTAAAAACTGAGAGGGATCCCCTGTACAGAGATGGGATTAGCCATTGCTGCCTCTTAGGTAATTCCTGGCTCAGTTGATTACCAAACTCTGGTGAAAAGTCATCTTTATAGTGATGTTCTCTTTCTTCCTTGGGCTAGCTCAGATTAATGAAAATAGCTTGTGGGATCACTCCTTCCTGTTAGGCATCTCAGACCTGTTTGTATTTTCCCATAGTGGCAGGTTTGGTTTTGAGTAACTGGGTTTGTGAATGAGTCCTGTGGAGGGGGTGGAGCAAGCCCAGTTTTGATAAACAGGGAGGAGGTTTTGCTTTAATGTGCAGGTTCATAAGGACCCAGCCGTTATTGAGTAACTTCTGTAGTTCAATTGAAAATAAACACTGTAATATTGTGTGTATATTAGGAGGCTAAAGCTGCTGAGAGAGAATGGTAAAACTGGAGGTTGCCAAAATTGAGTTTGTTGACTTGATGGGTATTAACTTCCAGTGGTTGGATATACTATAAATCTGCTTCAGGTCTTCTCTACTGAATGTAGGGTTGAAGATTGTTCAAAAGCACTTTAAATATAGTTGTGCAGGTGGTTATTTTGTTTTGTTTTTTTTCACTTCTACAGGTTCTGAATGAGAAAAAGCTCCAAGAAGTTGACAGTTTATGGAAAGAATTTGAAACTCCTGAAAAAGCAAACAAAATGTAAGCAGCTTTACGTGGGGACAGCAGACTGACTTTTGGAAGGACATAACTGCCTGTAGTTATGCATATCAGAGATTCAGAAAGAAGTATTGATGTTTATTTTTCAATATTGTAAAACCTTAAAGCTGTGAGTAAGGATAACATGAAGTTAGATACTCAGAGAAACTTAAAATGGAGTATCGAAGTGAAAGAAAACTATTTTTTTCCTTGCAGTGTAATTAAGCTGCAGAAGTCATTACCATGTATTACCACAGCAAAAAATTGAACAATATTTTAAGGAAATCTGGATGCTTTGACAAGAACATCCAAGTGTGTAATGCTGGAACTGTCTGAAATGACAAGTTTTTCTGATCACAGGAAATTGAGTTTTAATCCAACTGAAATGAATAGTGTGTGAATCACTGTGAATTGAGAGTTCGTGGTGGTGTAGTGGTATCAATGAGTGTTAGCACCTCTGTGTAGCTGCACAGTGTTTGGTTGCAGCGTCCACTGACCAAGCTGGTCTTTCTAGCAAATTGCCCTGAAGCTGAGGACAACAGTGGTTTCCTTCCAAGTCTATTTAGGGTGTTTTTGTTGGAAGATTTCTAACCAGCTTTGGTTATAATGGATACTTCTGACCAAGCTATGTCTTGTGATTGGGGTTCGTCTTGCTCTGTAACAGTATTTAGAGAAGAGGACAGAATATGTCTCATATGCCTGTTTGTAGTGTTAATCTTGTCTGGAAACATCTTCTTGGTCATTTGCTAGGCAGGATGTGGCTTTTAATGGATCTCTACTCTGATCAAAGTAATTCTTATCTCCTGCATTTCTGAAAAGGTATCAGTATAAGCCTGGAGCTTCTGTTGGGCTCTGCAAATGCTTAACTCAAGCATTTTGCTTTATCTGTGACCTTGCTTCCTTTGCAGATACTTGACTCAAAAAGAGCAGTGGTTAATCAGAACTGGATTAGTCAAATGCCTGTCCCTGACAAAGAATTTACTGGATTGAATTAGCTTCTTAACTGTAACTCTGTAGATATCAATACCATAGACTATGTGAGGGGGAGAGGGAAGCTGGGCCTAAATATCTAGCACGGTGTGGTTAAACACTGTCCATACCGTTTTTGCTCTGGTCAGCAGTTAGAGCGTGGAATAATTTTCTGTTGTTTTAAGCCCAGCTCAGAACTTGTATTCTAACATCTAATTACAAGGGAGGATTTGAGGATTCATGGGTGATGAATCAGTTCAGTTTTCAAGTCTTTGAAGATGCATTTGAAAATCAAGCATGTTAAATCTAAGTTACACAGGCTATGCATTCCACAGAGGCAGAAGGTTCCCTGTTGAACATGAGTGGGAAGATGCTGTCATCAGCAGTGACACCTGATCAGGGTGCAGTGTTGCAATTTAAATGAATAATGTCTGCCCTTAAATAAGAACTGCCAAACAAAAAGGGGGTTAGGTTTTCTGATTACATTGGTCCTTGAAATACTAAATCAAAATTCCTTCTTTTTTTTTTTCTTTTTAAATAAATTTTGCAGGACCCAGCTGAAAAGTCACATCAAGTTCAAACTTAATATTCAGGTTTAGTGCTCTTCCTTCATCTTGAGAATCTGGATATTGATCTCTGCTCTCTTGCAGTCTTAGGGAGAAGAGGGGAACTATAGTAACAGAGACAGAAGAAAAATAAAATGGTTCTAGCATCTGGTTTATGTATATTCATTTACACGCCTGTATTTTTCTTCTGTAGAGTAAAGCTGAAACACTTTGAAAAATTTCAGGACACAACAGAAGCACTTGCGGGTGAGTGAGTTAACACCATTCTTATGGAAAAAAAACCCTTCTCCCTGTCATGCATTAGTTCACTCATTGCTTACCTCTGTTCCTGCTCTGTTTCTTTGCTTAATTTTTAAATTACCAATTTTTCTAAGTCAGCTGTTTTTGTTGTTTTGTGAAGTCATCTATCCAGTCTGTAGTGCAGTAGAGATGTAATGAAGTCTAGTTTTTTCCTGCCATGCTTATTTCCCAAGCAGCTCACTAATGAGCACCATGTAGGTTCTGACTGATGCATATTGGCTGTTGTCAATGATGTATTCTTGTTGAAGCTGAGTAGATCTGATTTGATTCAACATTTCGTCACTACCACTGAGACAACAGACAATCAGAGTACATATATTATTACAACTAGCCTTGTTTAATGGATGCATATTGTTTGTGGTTTTTTCAGCCTTAAGAAAAATTGCCTGTCTTATATTTAAAAGAAATTCAGAAGTTTAAACAAAATGGAAAGCCTATTTTCAGTAATTTTACTAATTCAACAGTTACGTGCTTGATACTGTAGGCTAGTTTGAACAGAAATAATTAAAGTTTTAGCTAATCATTCAGAGGTGGTGTGGTTATTACTGCTGAGTGTGCTGTACGACATCAGTAGGTGGGTGTTTCAGGTCACATTTATGACTAAAGAATGGATCTTCATATTCTGATGTGGTAGGGATAACTTATAAAGGAAGCTAAGGAAACAAGAATACTGACGCTACCATCATGCATGAGATGCAAGTGAAACAACTGAGATTGAAACTGCTGTGTATTTCTCTCCCCGATATACTTTTTTGGTTTATATTGCTTTTGCCTACGTTTGGTTTCAGATCATGTATAGTTAGGCTGATTTAAAAAAAAAAAACAAAACAGAAAACAACAAACCTCACAGAACAAAACAACAAAACCCCCCAAACTATTTCTATTTCGCTTGAGGTTCACTTATCTATGAAATGGGAGAGAATATTCAGACTTCCTATATCACATTTATTTCGGAGGGAAGACTATGTATGTGGCTGTTTGAAGTGAGTTGGGAGCTATTAGCCAGCTTGAAAGGTGGAAACTTCCCTCTCATCCTTTCTACAATGGAGATAATTCAGCACAGCACTTAGATTTTACCCTTATTTCATTAAGGATCTGGAAATCAGAAATTACTGGTTGTTTCTCTATTTACTGTGATGAAAATGCATCAATGCCAGAAGTTCAGTGGAGCACAGAGCTGACCCACAAAGACAGTGCCTGCTTGAAATATTTTGTGTAGGATTGTAAAGCTCTTACAGGTCTACACTTGAGAATGAAGAATGTCCTTTTAAAATTCTTCAGTTTACATGCTGTATTGAAAGGGTCCATGTCTGACTGCCCAGCCAGTGTGTTTGGCATCAATCTTTGTTGGGCTTTAGATAGTACATGATCATCATCAGAGGATGCAAATAAGCTATTACTTAATTTAGGATATGGTTGCTGACTAAGGGACCTGGAAAGTGGTTGGTCAATTAAGTGATACACCATGTTCTCATATAACCTTGCCTTCAGAAATGTTAAATGTGTATCAGTAAAGCAGATGGCATACTGTTTGTAGAGATCCTTAAACAAAATTTGCAGAACTTGAATTGAAACCACATGGAGAGTGGAGAGGCAACTGGGAGAAAGGTTTTTGATTTAGGCCTCCAAAGGAGCAAGTATATAATTTTCTTCTATTTTGATTTCAGCCACTGTATGGTAAAGTGGCTCAGACTAGAGCTACTGTGGGCAGTTAAAATAAAAATACCAAGTTAGGAGTACTATTTTTACAGGTTTTAGGAGGGGAAAGAAATTGCATCTTTGGTCTTTTTGTTTTAAACAGCATCCACAGCTCTTGTAGAAGGCAAGCTCAGCAAGAACTTGAAGAAAATTCTCAAGAAGATAGTGGCGAAAGATGCCCATGAACAGTTGGCTGTAGCAGATGCCAAACTTGGAGGCGTCATAAAGGTGATAACTGATTTTGCCATTCTTCCTTCTGTCTCATGCTACTGAAGTCTTATAGTCAGGTGCCAGAGATTTTGCAGTTGATTAACAATGATTACACTGCCAATGCTGTGTTTGCAGTGTGGAAGGTATCTAATCCTTAGGATCAAATGTGTACTGCGTGTGTACTGGGAAGATGTCGTCTTGAGTACACAAATGAATAATAAGGTAAAAGTGCACTGAGGTGTTTAGGTTTCTCTCTTAAATATTGATTAGAAATCCAGAAGATAAAAAAAATAATTTCTGTAATGATCCCATCCAGAAAAAAAGGGGAGGGAGGAACCAAGCAAAAAACCAGCCAGGCAGACATGTTTATTCATCACTAAGAGATGTATCAATAGTGGGGTGATTGCATATTGTCTTGTTGGGGAGTACACATCATTCTGCCTTCCTCAGTCAACAAACAGTTGTGCACATCCCTCGGTTCTTGTCTGCCAGAGAAAGGAAGTAGTACAGTAGAGGTGGACTGCTTTCTCCAATGTCTCCTAGATGTCAAATACCGGGTTCCCATCTGGTGTCTGATTGCTTCATCCACGTTCCAGTGATTTTTATTCTGACCACCTCCTTCCGCTGTCTTAGGAGACTGATGTATGCTGCAAGATGAGGATTTAGTGTTAAAGTGAATAATACCAAGGACTATTCAGTTTTGTTCCCTGAAAAAGACCCAAAGCCTCCAACTCTCTGTCTGAATTTTCTCTGTGGCCAAACTGTTTCTAGAAAACTGCAAAATCGTGAATCTTTGGTTCCAGTGTCTACATAATAGATGGAGAGTTAATTATAAATCTCCTCTTCAAAATGGAATTGTTACTGTATAGAGAACTGGGGATGTCACTATCTTGAGCATCAAAGATGACTGAAACTGTTGTGTAATCACAGGACTGCAGTGAGAAAACCATGTATAATGAGATAAGGTGACCAGAAGAAGGGCTTTTGAGGAATGTCATTGTTGTGCTTCACTTTGGACCATTGATTTCCATCCTGCAGGACAAGCTGAATTTGAGTTGTATACACAGCCCAATGGTTACAGAGCTGATGAGAGGAATTCGCTCACAGATTGAAGGGCTTATTACAGGCCTCCCTTCTCGAGAAATGGCGGCAATGTGTCTGGGTCTGGCGCACAGGTGAGTTCCTAGAACAGTTCTATCTCAACCCTGTGTCTGCCTCACTCTTGTGTCCTTGGCTGTGCTATGTTGCTTGAAGTGTCTCTTCAAGCATGGTCTCATACATTATAAGTCAAGACATACTTGTATCTGAAATCTTGTTTTATAAAGGAAGGGCTTTCCAGTTTGCACCCACCCTTTAGGGAAAGCTTAATCTTCATCCAGAGTTGAAGTTGATAGCTTTCCTTTGCATGTTAGGTACTTCAGGATTTGGTTTGAATTGTCTCTGTAGCAGTCAAATGAGTCATTTAAAAGCTCATTGCCACTGAGACACAAGGTTGAGAACATGATTTATGCCAGAATAAATACCCATATAATACCTATTGTATTGAAGCTAGAGTTGTCTTCCCACCTTGCCATCGCTGCCTTTCAGGTTTAGTGGAGCAGTAGTTAAGTATGAAGTTGTTGCATCAGCANGAGGTCAAGCATTTGTTGATGAGTAACTTTTAATCCATGTTCTAACATGAGCTTGTCCTGTCCATGAACCATTGGCAAGTTAGAGAATTGCTTTGCTGTAGATAATTTCTTAAAAAGAGATGTATGTTTGCTTAGAAAATGAACATTAATATTGAAAAAGAATTTTGAAGATGCAAGTCCTTGTTGTTATCAAGTGTCTATTACTGTAGCATACAGAAAAATTTTATATAAATATATTAAAGCCAGGTGGTAATGGGCTTTCTCAGACAGTGGGAATCTGTTCCAGGAAGTTTATTCTGTTGCTTTACAGTAGCGTTGCTGATATTTACTGCTGAGTAGATACAGTTCTGTGGATTGCCTCCAGCTGCTGGAGAACTGGAAGTGCTGTTGACAAATAGTTTTTATGGGGAACCATGCAGTAAGAAACCAACAGCCAATTTCCTGCCATAGCACTTGTGTTCAGTCTGCTGCACGTGGTACAGATACCCTTAACATTCCCTTTCACGCTGGTTGCGGGGTATGTGCATGTACATGTGTTGGAGCCATTTTGAAACTTCTGTCAGTGTGGTGAGAGCAGTCAGTGGCATAATACTGAGCTGATATGCATGAATGTATGGACAGCTATATTCACGTAAAATTGGAACAGGTGGGACATAATGTGCAGCAGAATGTTAGGATGCTGATGAAATTATATTTCTGTCTCCTCAGCCTTTCCCGATACAAGTTGAAATTCAGCCCAGACAAAGTAGATACCATGATTATCCAGGCAATTTGTAAGTATATTAGAGTGTAAATTATTAATGGGTTTGGCTTAGGAAGCTGCCTCACTTACATTGGTTACAGAAAAGTATTGCTATCAATTTCCTTCTAGTATCTTTCAGTAAATTGGACATTGATGTTCAGCTAGGCATAAGATGTGTTTTCTTAATAGGGTTTTCCACAAGCAGGCACATTTTTAGGGTGATCAGTAAACTGGCATCTATTACCTCTTAGCATAGATGTCAGCTGAAATACAGGCAGTGTTAGCTCTGTCCTCTGAGGAGTTTGCTTCCCAACATGCCTCCCTTCTGAGCAGTGTTGGAGAGCGGGCCCCACACGGCAGGATTTTCTGACCCTTCATTTTGGTGATATCTTGCATAGGGGGCAACATAGAAGTAGACTCTTACACTAGACATGTAAAACCCACTGCAGCATGTAGTGCTGCATTCCATCTCCTTGCTTTCTTAATGGGAAGCAGACTGAAATTGTAAATGCAGCTAGGAAAGCCCATTCCTCATAAGACACCCACATCATAATTGGCATGCTTGCTGTGAAGTAGTGGTGAGGAATTCTGTTTGGAATATTAATTCCCAGACTGTTGTCAATGATGAAGCAATAGTTAAGCTGAAATTAATGATTTAATTCAGTTCGTTCGTCACTACCACTGAGACAACAGATGGGAATGTTGGTATTGTGTTAGGGGGAAATATTTTAGCCTCAGGACTCTGTAGCAATATATGCTGTGGGTGTTATGCACTTATGTTGTAAACCCGGTTATTGGTCATATCTGGTAAATGATGAGCCTGTTGGATTTGTGTTAGGTATATTTATATAATAAAGGCAACTAAAGGGCTTAATGCAATCTTTTAAATCAAGTAATTGAATACAAAATCAGTTTCTCACCATTAAAACATTTTTCCTTTAAAGTTTATTAGCTAAATTTTTTATATCAGTCTTGTGTAGCACTTTGGCTGACTGAGAGGAGGAATAACTGGCTGCTGCTCCATTTCCAGGGGAATGTGCTTTGCAGCTGTTAAAGGAGTCTGTCCAAGACAATCTCAGTGATGAAACTTTCAGGCCATGCTTGTGGGAATTCTGATATTTCTATAATATTGTGTCTGGGATTATGCAGTTCTTTGAAAAGTAATGCTTTCTAATGTACTGCAGCTTATGTTTCTTTCCAGTCTTTATGGGATAAAATACTTTAGTTGTTGATTTGAGAGTTTTCCATTTTTAGATGACCTTTTTAGAAAAAAAAAGTCCATTCTTCTTTCTTTTAGCACTTCTTGATGACTTGGATAAAGAACTGAATAACTACATCATGCGCTGCAGGGAATGGTATGGTTGGCACTTCCCTGAACTGGGCAAAATCATCACAGATAACCTAGCATATTGTAAATGCGTGCGGAAAGTTGGTGAGTAATAAGGAGGCATGATGCTGGAGAATGTTGCGTGTTAATATACAATGCATTAGTGGCACTGGTTTTATAGACCAGCGACTTGCTCATACAGCTAGTTGTGACCCTGTATACAATCTTACCTTCAGCAGCAGTGTAAACGGGGCCAGTAGTGTAAAAAGGAGGAAAAGTAGTGTACACTTGCATCTGTATGTTGATGAAATTTACCATTTTGAAGCTTGAGAGAAAGCTAATACCTTATCACCAGTTGGTTTGTTGTGGACCACCAGCGTATCTTCTTAGAATCACAGTTAGTCCACAGACCAGCTTGAAAATTAGCTGCCAGAAACCAATGTAAAGAGAATTGCTGCTGGTTTGCAAGTGTTCTTGGAGACACTAACTGCTAGAATTATTCATAAGAGTAGAAAGAATGACAGGATACTGTGGATGCTTGCCTCACCTCTCAGGTATGTGCTTTGTATTGATGATTTTATTTATGTAAAAAAATAAATGTTTGCAGTCCCAGGAGAGATTTGTGGTTTTAGGGGAACTTTTTTTCCCAATTGTAGGAAGAATTACATAGGTTTGCTCAGTGGTAAATGACTGCTTGCTTCCTGGAATTCCTCCTTAAAATCTTGTGACTGAAAATTTTGCAGTAAGCAGCCACTGAAAAGATGAAGTATGCAGTGTTAAAGAATAAGGGCTTTCTTTTTTTTCCTAGTTTCATATTTAATATTTCCAACCATTCTCAGCTAGTATAAACAAAGTCAGAACACTGACATATTTTGGGAGTAGGGTGAGGACAGACTCGACTCACTGTTGTTATTTTGGCCTTTTATCTTAATCCGTTTCTGTGCTTTTTTACTAGTTCATTTTGCCTTCATGCTTTCATCTGTTCCCCACAGGAGACAGAAGCAATTTTGCCTCCTCTGATGTTTCTGACATCCTACCAGAGGAGATCGAAGAGGATGTGAAGGCTGCAGCTGAGATTTCCATGGGGACAGAAGTATCAGAAGAAGATATAAACAACATAATCCATCTCTGTGATCAGGTATGTACACATGGATGAATAGCAATGGGAACTCCACTTTATCCATATCAGAGCCTCTTCTACCAAGGAAGGGTTTTCCCAGGGTGTTATTAACTCTTGTGATGGCAGTGATGATTCCTATATTGTTGCTTTCCTGATGTATAGACATGAGGGTGCTCAGTCACTACCTCATCTGAGCCATCTCAGACTGTTGATGTCTACACAAAGTCTTATGAAAGTGGCAGTCCTTTGGGAGGAATTTTTGGCATCGTTGTCTTTGAGATAATGGTACTCTATAGCCTCTTTAATCTGTCGCTTTTGAAGCTAGGTGATAAACTCTGGATTAAAACTGTAGTGCTGAGGCCCCAAAAGAATTAGGAGCCTTATCCTGCTTTCATCTGGATTATATGTGAACTCCCTCTGACATCAGTGGTTCCAGTTGGATCCCTTTGTGACTTTACCAGGGAGTGACAGGGTTAGGAGTTCCTGTTCTTGATCTAGACTGGGCTGCTTTTTTATATGCACTCTAATTATGTGTATTTGTATAGAACAAGCAAAGAGCATTTATCCCATTTAAAGAGAATGGTGGCAAAGATTTGTGTGAAAACTGAATGTTCCAGGGTTTTGTCCTAAAGAAAATGTCCTTAAGTACTTTTGTTCTGCTTCACTGTCTTTGGCATGTTGTCAGCTCCTTTATCAGGAGCTTTGCTGAGAAAACAAGTTGCATAAGGGAATAAGCAATACAGGTCAAATATACTTCATGGATGGGGCTCGGCTCTGGGAGTATGCCCAATATAAAGCTTTTTATAACTGGGGATCTTGGTTGTCTGAATTTTGCATTTTGTTAGTCTCCCTTGTTGGATTTCTCAGTACTTCCTCATTTCAATATATTTAGCTCTTAATATTTGTTGGTCAGCTAATACTGATTCCTGTTACTGTGTACGCCAGGTGATTGAAATCTCTGAGTACCGGACACAGCTATATGACTACCTGAAGAACAGAATGATGGCCATTGCTCCTAACCTCACCATCATGGTGGGTGAACTGGTTGGAGCAAGACTTATTGCTCATGCAGGTGGGTTATACTGATCAGTGTAAATAAAGCTTGGATAACCTCATCAGAGGTTTTCCCTGATGAGCTGGTCAGCTAAAAGCATTATGCAAGGCCTTGATGAGAACATCTTGTGGTAGAGGTGGGGAAGGTATCTCTTGAGGAATCTGAGAGTACCAGCATGAGCTTGGTAGTAGTCTGTGATGATGAAGTCCTCAGTTGGCCTGAATTCTTTTTGGAGTATGAGGGCAACTTAAGTCACTACCTCTTCTGAGACACTTACCGAGCCTCTTGCTGAAGTCCAGTCACTTCTGAGGTAAAATGCTGACAAACTGGCATTCGGCTTTTTGAGTTAGACTAGCTCAAGGTAGCAGCCTTACTTCAGCTATCTATGCTGCAGTTCTGTAGTGACGCATTCTTGCTGCCAGACTGGAGACATTACTCCAGTGGAATGTGTTTTATTGAGTCAGCCTTCTTTCCTGTTGCTGAAATCAAACCAAGAGAGTTAGTTGGAAGCATGAATGACTGAAATGGCTTACCTGTCATTCAGGAAATGAGCATGAAGCAGCTTTTATGGAAATAGATGGTTCTGAGGTTCCTACTTTTGAATTGTATAGAAATCTAGCCTCCTCCTTCTCTAGCTGCTCCTCTGACAAATTACTATTGCTGTGTCACTTCCTTACAGGTTCTCTCTTGAATCTGGCAAAACATCCAGCTTCAACAGTTCAGTTACTGGGTGCTGAGAAGGCACTCTTCAGAGCACTGAAGACTAAACGAGACACACCTAAATTTGGCCTTATCTATCATGCTTCCCTAGTGGGACAAACTAATACCAAAAACAAAGGAAAGGTGAGTTGCAGAATTGTTTACTTGCTTTTCCCAGAACTTGAATCTGTTGGTGAGATGGCTTGAGCTTCACAGTGAGGCTCTTTCCATGGTTTGCTTTGCTGCATTGCTTCATGGTTATATGAAACATACCACTGTCCCACAAATCTTTGGATGTCATTCATGCCTGTTTGAAAAAGCAAATGGGATTGTTCATTCAGCACATCTGAGTAGTAACAGATGCATTCCTGCTGAGTTACGATGTAATTCTGGCTTTCTAAAGGGGTATGTTAGTACTTTTTTACATGATAGTAAATTAAGCTGTTGCAGGCTTTAGTCTTGCTTGGAAAGCAGACTCTTGTTCTGCTCAAGCTAGTAACTTTTGTGGCTTACTTTTTAGAGAGCTTAGGCTTTTATAACATGGGTGGATGAATGTTTTTTTGATCGTGGAGAAAGCTCTCCAGCTGGAAATTGCACCTCTAACCTGATCTGAAGGTCTGTATAGAGTGTGATATGTATAACTAACTTGCTGTCTCAGATTTTTCCCTCTATTTATCAAGAAAATACATTAACAGTATTTCAGTGTTGATAGAATGATGTACTGATTGGGTTTTTGGACTAAACACTGCTAGCAAATAATTACTTTATTCTTTTGTGTGTGGGTATGGTTTCTAGATCAGAGTGAATCATTGCATTTAGCATTTAAAATCTTTTGGGTTTTCCAGATTTCTCGAATGCTGGCAGCTAAAACTGCCTTGACTATTCGTTATGATGCCCTTGGAGAGAATACCAGTGCTGAAATGGGAGCTGAGAACAGACTGAAAGTAGAGACGAGACTGAGGCTTTTGGAAGAGAGGGGGGTAAGTCTAGCAGAGGGTTGCATGAAGCTGACGTTCTTGTTTATGATATGGTTTTCTGATGCGCTACTTTGAGTCTTTTTGCATCATTCAGTTGTGTGATCTAGTCTCACTCTTATTCTGTAGTTCCCCCACCCTTGTCTGGAGCAGTAGGGTTTGTAGGTTGGCTGCATCCATTTGTTTGAATTGTCAGTTTTTCTCATTTACATGCCTGTCTTCATTTACATTATGCTGAAAAATCTTGATTCTGAACAAGATGAATAAGATCATAACTTTGCATTCTACTGCAGCTCTGTATTAATTGCAGAGATAACTTATTACTTCATAGCCTTTTTCTCTGCATCTTGGAAGAAAGTGCTTTTGGGTTTTCTCCCCCACCTCACATTTTCCACCAGTTACTCAAAATGTGAATGCTGGCGATGCTTAGTCTTAAGGAGCTTTCTCTGTAGCTAAAGCAAGTTGTAATTCTGTGAATTGCTGCATTGTGCTTCCATTGCCTAATGTGTAACCTGCTTCTCTATACCTGCTGTTCCATCTGTTGCCGTTGGCAAAGCATGCTGGGGGAACGTAGGGTTCACTTTCCTCTTTTAGGTGGTGTGCCTGCTGCATGTGCTCTTCTAAATGATGACTAGGCTCAGCCTTTCAGGCTAGAAGATCCAATACTAATGCTGTCATACTGGCATTGCTAGAACAACAAAAAAAGAAAAATCCAGAAAAACCTACCTTCTCCTCCTTGAGCATTTCATGGGAGGAGATACCTCTCATTGAAGCAAAGGCAAGGAGACTTAGTACCAAAACACAAACTGATCACCTGACAAGTACAAATTTAATTCAAATTGAATTTGAGGCCTGTGGTTTTAAGGTTGGCTTTGTGCCGGACATAAGGTGATGATACCTGTCCTGAAATGCAGTTATCCTTGCAAAAAAAGAAAGTGTGCACAATTTTGAGCTGGCTTGGAAGTTTAGAGGTATGATGATGTATATCATGTGGCTGTGGTATGTTTGGTCCAATACTGGATGCCCTTTAATCGAATTTGGCTCTTGAAGAGCAATACTAGAAAAGCACGTGCTTTTCCCATCTCAGTTATGTCCCTATTCTAATTCCAGAAGTAAGACTCATACAGGTACACAAGAGCCTGACCAATAATGTATGTCTATCTTTCCATATTTAATTCCTTTCAAGAGCTGTAGAGCTTGTGTTATGAGTTGTTTTCATTACGAGTAATTTGGTTTTCACTTGTAAATTTTTCTTGTAGATAAGAAGAATAAGTGGCACTGGAAAAGCCTTGGCCAGGACAGACAAGTATCAAAACAAGAGGTGAATAGTTTTTCCTTTCAGCTTGGCTGAGTATAAATAACTTAATAATTTTTTATTTCTTGGAATATTTTTGGTTGTGGGCTGAGTTGACTTAAGATCCAGAAAACATTTTCTGTGCTCTGATGACAAGTCTCATTGCTAATGGGAATTTCAGTTTTCCCACATTTTTACAGTTGTGCTGAAGACAGTCAACTGTAGAAACAGTCTTGATTTTCTTAATAGTAAATTATTGACATAACATCTAAATATACTTGTATCTGATCCCCAAAAAGCTGAATAGTTTAGGGAGTTAATATGTAGCAGCTTTAATGCAACTCTGAATAAATTGAATTTGAGAAAAAACAGTTTGAATTAATTTCTGACATGAAAGCTGTTCTATAGACCTACATAGTCATCTTATTCTTGGAAAAGAAAAAAAGCAACACTTGTTTTGAGCAAAGCTTTATCTCTTTGTTTAGGTATCGTATGTAATAAGTAATATGTACACTAAGTGAAAGATAGGGTCTGTACTCTGGACACTTAGTTTCTGGTGCCTAAAGTGACACTGTAAATTGCAACTGGGACAGCTGAACATATAAGGATTTGAACAGGTTATTATTAGCCCAAGCTGTGACATCTGTGTTTTTAACTTAGTTTGTTCGCAGGCTTCTAGTTTAGCTTGACCTGCTTATTTCGCTGAACTTTTGGTATAGAGAGGTCAAGTGCTCAGCAAAACCAGGTCTGGGTGCTAGTTCTGTGAGGAAAAAAAACATTGCACTGTTGCACCCATCTGCAGTCCCCAAACAGCTTTCTTAAACTAGCTGTTACTTTCATTTCCATATGCTAGACATATCAAAGTGTAGTGATGGTTGTGATTTCTGGAAAAATTTACTGTCAGTAAATCAGGGTGTGTAAGGAGACGGTAGCTTAAGGAGAAGATTGTTCAGGAGACAACATACATGTTGGTGTTTGACCTCTCAAAATGAGGAGTCATGAATTCCTGCCAGGATATGTTTCTGCTGTTAGACATGCTTTGCAAACTTGTCTAGGCTTGGGGGAGAGACTGAAGATAGTTCCTGTCTGTTTGGCTTAGTCTGGCTGCCTAAAAGGGAAAGTAACTCAGTTCCTAACAAATTGTTCTGGTAGTACAAAAATGCTGCTTTATGGAGATTGTTTGAAGGGCTGAACTAGTCTTTTAAGGAGATTTGGCAAGAATCTCTTAGTCTTATATGGAGCTATGGATCCTGTTAATTGCAAGGTAGTTTTTAGAGGTGAGCTTCAAATGGAACATGTCAGAATGTTTTCCAAAAATAATGAGAGAGTGCAATACCTGCCTTTGGCATATTTATTTGCTGATTGTTTTATTTATTAGCAGCAGTGTTTTGACAATGATGTGGAAGCCAGTGAGCTCTTGCCTGGGTTTAACTGAAGCAGAGTCCGCTGTTTGCAAAAGGCTGTGTAATCAATTTCTGTAAAGCAGTATGCCATCTGAATACCCATAAGAATAATTTCTGATACTTAGAGGATGAATTGATGGTGCTGTCTCTTAGCATTACCACATGCTTCCCAGTCTAGTCACTAGCCTCAGTTGCTTTTGTAACCTGTGCAAGGTAGCTACTTCAGAGAAGTTTGGATGCTCAGTATATGGCTGGAGGGGAATAGTTTTAAGCTTACTCTTTTAAAGCTTCTTTTTCCTTCAGTAGGAATTCTGTTCTGAATGAGTAAAAAAACCAGCTTCCTTGCTATGAGGTGATTCAGTTATCCTGAAAAGGCCCAACTAAAGAGCACTGAGTTCAAGTGGCTGGTTCTCTGCAACCTGTAGAGGAGTTTGGGACTGAAAAAGGAGCATGCAATAATATTTGAGAAGAGGCAGTTTCAGGCGCAGATTAGGTATTTGAATGTCCTATGAAGTTGGTGATACAAGTGGTACAGAGATGAGCTGTAGCATTACCCTGGCTTGTGAGTCATGCCCTGAGAAGGTAGTGGTGGAGAGACAGTGCAGAAAAAGCAACAGTAAAGCTACTTCTAATCCTGTATATGTATTACCCTTAGCATATGCTTATATGGATTTAACAAAGCTTGTGACCATATAGCTATGCTAGAAAGGCTTTCAGCAGCAGACAGATCAATCTAAAAGGTAATTTAAGTGTTCTGTAAAGCCATGAACAGATACAGACCAGAACCAAACTCTTACTTAACTGGTATCTTCTGTTCAGATCAGACAGTTGTACTTCATGGGGTATCTCCTGTAATCTTGATTCCTGATGAACTGTTCATTTATTGGAGAAAGGACTTTTCTACCTGTAGATACTTTGTTAGCTGAGCAAGGTTGATTTGCCAGTATTCTCAGGAGGTTGCATTGGAAAGTTTATGTTCAATGGCAGGATCTTGCCTGGAAACGGGGTCTTATTTTTTCTTACTTAAACTGACTTACTTTCCTTGTTACAGTGAAGTAAAAGTATTTGACCCATCTGGTGACTCTACACTTCCTGCTGTTTCAAAGAAACGCAAAATTCAGGAGGTGGATGAACAAGACACAGAGGTTGCTGTGAAAGCAAAGAAGCTCAAAGCAGAGATGAAAGGTTAGTTACTGCATCTGTGCTACTGGTATGTTGCTGTGTGCATCACGCAGTGGTGCTTAACACAGCTGCCACAATACTTGGTTATTCTCCTTGGGTATGGCAGTGTATTTTTAAAAAAAATAATAATCCTTTATGGACTGACACCAAACTGCAGTCAATTTACTTTAAATATCTGCTTTTAAACAGTTGTAAGCATGTAAGAACATTTAAAAACAAAACTGTACTCATATTCTTGCAGAATTTCATGCTCAGCAGGTTCATATTTAGTAGGCCTTGGTATCTGGAAGACAAAAAAGCCCTCTGTAAAACTAGAACTTGCCTAATTTTCTTTAAAGAATATTGTTTTATTCTGTATAGAAATGTTTTCTAGCACGTGTCAACATCTAAACATTGAATGTCAGAATTTGAGGTGAAATAACACTTGGAAATTTCAGTCTGAATTTACATAATACATGAACAATCGTTATTCTCTGTAGAGCTAAAACTAAACTATGGCCACAGTTGTGCTTTCCTTCTTCGGTAAGTAACTGTGTGGAGAAAGTTTGGACTGCAACTTCAAAATAATCTGGTTTTATATTATGGTTCATTTTGAGAAACATTCTCTCTTCTCTTCAGTGTTAGTACCTCTAAATGGATGGCCTAGTACTTGCTATGAGAGGGGAGTACCCACTGTGTAACTTGGGAGGGAAAGGAAAAGGAAGATGACTTTAAGTCACTTGAGACCTTGAGCCAGATCTGGGCATGAGCTACTTCTGAGTTTTTGTCAGCTACCTGTGCCTCCAGCAGCAGAGGGCTGTCAGAGCCTTCCCTTTCTGCCCTCCTCTGTGCTGCTGTGTTCTAGAGTATCAGAGTGTAGTTGTGCTGGTTCTGTACCTCTTCATGCTCAGCTGACACTGAAGTGTGATCTTTCCAGATGCCAGTTGGTTCACAGCGTCTGTGTATGTAGATGGAACAATTTGTAGAAACCTAAACTTTGCTGAGAATTTAAACTGGAGGGAGGATCCTTTGTACTATAAAACTGAGATCTGTGCCCCAGCTTGTTCTCTTGTACTTATAATGAAACAAGGGCACACTTTGGAGGCTTGAACTTTGCTCACTTGGTTTTTGGAGAATACAGGCATTCTCTCAGCTGCTGCTTTTAGATAGTCTTTTGAACTAACTCAGCAAGTGTTGACGCCCCACAGGCATGAGCTCCTCACAGGTGGAATATTACATTCATTTCCAGCCTTGTCTCTTACAGTATGAGGATGATATTTCCATTCATAGATACGTTATTCAATGATTCATGCTTTTATACACAAACCTGCTTGTGTTTGCTTCATTTGGGGGTGTTTGCTTTCATTAGGGGAGTGAAGAAAGATTTTAA
>VYZX01010826.1:1457-17545 GCA_013401335.1 Brachypteracias leptosomus
GGGGCTTGTCTGTGTGAAGTTAGTCATAGCTGCTGCCTTGCTCTGCTCTCAGGTAATGAGGGTGGAATAGTAAGGAGCATAAATCATTGAAAATTCTGCCCTGCTTGGTTTTTATCCAGGTTTGAAAGCTGTGCACTTACTTGAGTCTTTTTGCAGAGAGTTGTTGATGAAATTGTGGAAGAATTTCTTTGGTTCCAGCTGCTTCTCTGTTTTCAGCTGGATTTTCCCTCAGTCAGCTTGGATTTCCCCTCTGTGCTGTTCATTTTCTTGCTTCTTTAACTTTTCCACCTGTTTATCACAAGAGGTGTTTTTTCTTTACTACATATTTGACCAGCCCTTGGTCAGAGGTGGATTTAGAGCCCTTTTCACAGAGGAGCAATGGAAGTTTAATATGGATCATCCTGGATGTGGAAGAGGTAGTAAACACAGTTCTTTACATAGCAATCAAGGGTATAAGTTAAGGGAAACCCTTATGAAGACTTTTCACAGCACAGTAACTGAGTACAGTTAAAGACAGACATTTAATAATAGCAGGGGATATATGAAAATGAGATAAAGACTATTTTATTTTTTACCTGCTTGACTTATTTATTCTCTTTTGCCTTCCAGGCTTTCATGCTGCTCTGTGACCTGTTGATGATTTTCAGTCATCAGCTGATGACTGGAGGTCGAGAAGGGCTCCAGCCTTTGGTGTTCAACCCAGATTCAGGCCTCCAGTCAGAACTGCTCAGTTTTGTGATGGACCATGTCTTTATTGACCAAGATGATGAAAACCAGAGCATGGGTATGTGGAGCTTTCATGCTTTCTACTTAGCTTTTTTTTTCCATAGCAGACACAGAAGAAAATAGAATTTTCAGACCAGTTTGATCAAAAGTTTTCAGACTTATTCCTTATTTTTCCTTGTTTACTGCTCTATATTTTTGTTAATATTTCTTTTCAAAACAATACAGGCTTAGTTCAGCAGCAGACTTAATTATATGTATTATATGACATTATATTTCACATTTTATGTGTATAGTTTCATTTTTATTCACAGTCTTACATGAAGATTTAATACTTCTGGCACTGCCATTCAATGTTAGTGTTTCTTACAACAGATTTTTAGTTGTTATTGATCCTTTAGAGCCACTGATTTCATGTCAGAGAATCCAAGGCATGCATTAGAAGTGTTGCTGCTCCTGACATTCCTTATGTGAATTACTTACAGCTTACTCAGGTTAATGAAGCATCTCCAGATGTCTTGTGTTTCAGAAGTTAAGCAAGGTCTTCACTGTGGCCTGTCACAGAGTAAAGACAACAAGGGATTCAGTTCCATGTGGAATTATGTTCAATACCTGGACTATAGACAACATCCTTGGTCAATGGTGTGTCATGTTCTTGAGCTTTCCTCAAAGTCCTGACAGGACACAAGAATTTCCACCTTTCATTGTAGCTTCTCCAACAATCCTTGCTTCATTTTAAAGAATTGATTTTCTCTAAAAGCTTCTCTTTGATAATGTTGTTTGAACACAGTATTTCATTAAAAACATGTGATTGTTGTTGCTGCTTTCAGAGGGAGATGAAGAAGATGAAGCCAACAAAATAGAAGCTTTACATAAGAGGAGGAACCTTTTGGCTGCCTTCAGCAAGCTGATCATTTATGACATAGTGGACATGCATGCAGCAGCAGATATCTTCAAGCACTATATGAAGGTACAGCTCTGGGTAGTCTCCTCTCCCAGGTTGGCAGGTCAGGGCCCCTCTTTCTCTCCCTTCCAGTGCAGTAGTTAAAGGTTGAACACTTTTAAAAGCTTTTTCAGCATTATTTGATTTTCATAATAGTTTTTCCTTTCTAATTACACCTGGCACTGAGCAGTAACAAGCTTTGAACTGTGTCACAGGAGCACCTTGTTAAAGGCAGCACCAGAAGCTGGTCCTACAAGGTGCTGGGTATTGCCAGAGAGGCTCCTCTCTACAGAGAATTTCTTATTTTGCTCCTCAGATTCATTCTTAGAATCCACAATAAGTTACCTGTTCAATGTTACATTTACTGGGAGTCTCCCAACCTTGGTGCTTGCAAGGAAGCAAGTTTTTATGTGAAAAAAAGATAATTTTAAACAGGGAAGAGGTAAAAAAACCAAGTACATTAGGAGTCCTGACACTGCCAAGCAACACAAAGCCCCTCACATGATACCAAGTTGTCTTTTCCTACCTAAATGATTCTCTCATTCTATGACAATCAAGGAGTGAGAACTGGAATTAGAGTGGGGAGCAGGTCCTCTGCTATGGACAGTGTTTGAGATGTTGATGTGGAATACAGAGGTTTTAATTTTAAACCCTCCATCTCCTGTTCATTAGGAGCACACAGCACAATAAATTCTGAATCTCACACTCCAGGTTAGTCTCCTACCTGCTGCTCTAGGTTGGGCTTCTCCTCTCCTCACTCCTCTTCCTCTTGAAACTGTGGGGGAGAGTGAGAGAAACTGAATTTAAATTAGAATACAAGCTAGAAAGATCTCTGCAATATTTTAGAGGGAATGAGGGTAAGTGGTTGCAAATGCAGAAATATTAATGAGGCTGAATGATAAAAAAAAATAATTGTATTGTCAGCCTGGAAGTTTTAATGCTTATACAGGTTTTTTTACCCATAGCCTCTGGTTTTCAGCAACCATTTTTCTAACATAAAGAAAATTAGCACTTGATACTGATTAGCTCCTTACTCAGCTTTTTGGCTTCAGTGAATTCCCTTCTTGGACTGTACATGGAGCTTCACCCCTGTGCTAGTGTCTGTTCACACCTGCTTGTGGAAGGATCTGTTGCTTCAGTGTAATGTTGCTTCTTAAAATTTGCAGCCATGAGTCACTTTCATCAAATATTTAGTTTGGGATGGGAAATACTCTTTTGTTTGTTTTGCAGCATGCTTGTTACAAAAGATAATAACAAATAGAGAAATTCCTTTCCCTCCTCAGAGTGCAGGCTACTAATCAGTTTAAATTTTGATATTGAAACATTGCCTCCCACTCATACAAGATCTGGATTTGAGAGTAGGTTTTTTGGCAACAAAATTACCAGTAGTCTTTGTATCAGGAAAACTGTAAGGAAATGTATAAGAGGTATAATTTTAAGAGGGTTTTTCCCCCATTTTTTCCTAGTACTACAATGACTATGGAGATATCATTAAGGAAACCCTGAGCAAAACAAGGCAGATTGATAAAATCCAGTGTGCAAAGACACTCATTCTCAGCTTGCAACAGGTAAGAATATTGATTTTTCTCTAGAAATGCCTCCCTGCAAAAAATCCTGGAGAGGATTTTCTCTGGTGCCCTTTACCATGAAGTGAAAATACCACACTTGTGGTAAAGAGATTATCTTGCTCCTCAATTGAGGCTGTCACTGCTCATTTGTCTCAGTGATCTCTGTCTCCTTAAACCCACAATGGCCAAGTTTGGGTCAGATTAAATGGAATAAAGGGACAGAAGAACCTCGAGGGCAGTTTGGTCCAAGCTGATTCACAGCATTTGTTTACTGCTACCCTGTGAAAAAAAAGAATTAGGATGACTTTTTCTCCTAATAATTAGCTGGAAGCAATGCATCTTCTTTACATTTTGTCTAAGGAAGGACTGATTGATTTTTTTGAACTTCAAGCTAATTCATTTAAGTCTTCCAATACTGGTAAACATGGTTTTTCCCTGAAAAATTTGCATTACATCAACCAGAAATTAATGGCTTGATGATGAAATACATCCTTGGTCTTCACTAAATACCATTTAGGCCCTTGAAGTACCAGCTATATCTACTCCATGAGAAATTACTGGTATAAATTAGGTGTTTTCAAACCAGCTGGGCCTTCCAGAATTTATTCCAGAGTACTAAGGGATTTTCTGTAGTCATCTGAGAGATATCTGTCAAAACTTGAGCTAACCAGATGTACTTCCAGAAGAATCAGCAGGTGTCAAAGTAGTTCCTGCCTTTGAAAACTTGGAGAGAAGCAGCAGCCAGGTGCCAGGGATCAGTCACCCTAATATCATTTCATGACAAAAAATAATTAGACAAGCTATTTGCAGGTGCCTAAGTGATGGGTAACAGCCAGCATGGATTTGTCAAGGAGAAATCATGGCAAGTGAAGCTGCCCTCATTAATTATATGGTAACAGAGCTTGTGGGTATCAGAGGAACAGTGGATTTAATGCACCATGATTTAATCTTGTCACTGACACTGTCTCCCTTGATATTCTCATTAGCAAGGTAGGGAAATGTGCTCTAAATGGCAATGCCAAAAGAAGAGCCAGAGTTGACTGGAAAAATACTGAGCAGTTCATTATTGTACTGAAAGGGAGGTTCAAGCAGCCTTTGAAGGCATTTCCCCAGTAATGCTGCTCAGAGACTGATTCCATCTCCAATGATGCAATAGCAGTTTGGCTTCCCAAATTCAGAGAAGGTGCTGATCTGAGGGGTGATGGGGCTGTTTGAGAACACAGCCTGAGAATGCAGAACCATCCTGCTGAGCTGGGAGGAGAACAGGTGCAGAGCAGAGGAGGTAAGTGCAGGATTCTGTTCAGGAGTCCCCAAGATGGGGCCAGTTCACAACCAGCAACTGCACAGAAGAAAATCTGGGAGCTGAAGTGGGTTAGAGGTTGAAAAAAAATCAGCGTAATGTCCACTCAGCCATAACCAGCTAAGAACAAAAGGTCTTTCTCAAGAAAAGTGTTCCCTAGCTGACAGATTTTACCTGAACTCTTCTCTAGCTGTTCAATGAGCTGGTTCAGGAGCAAGGTCCCAATTTGGACAGGACCTCTGCCCATGTCAGTGGCATCAAGGAGCTGGCCCGTCGCTTTGCCCTCACCTTTGGCTTGGATCAGATCAAGACAAGAGAGGCCGTGGCCACACTACACAAGTGAGTGGTGGTAAATAAACTAGATTTTTATATTCCTTCACATTCAAACACTCTACCTTTTCTAAAGGCACAGAATCTTAACAGATCAGGAATAATGATGTATATATTTCCAGTTTAAATAGAATAAATTGTGGAGGGGTGTACAGGTGTGTATGTAAGAAAGGAATTAAACTAACTGCTACCTAATTATTTGCTGGAGTTTACTGGAATGACCATGTTCATCTATCTTAAGTAAGGCCACTAGGTTTACATTTTTAATACTTCTTTGTGTGGATTGTATCTAACAACTGTAGATAGTTCTTTGTATCACACCACTGTGGATTCTGTAGACCTGAAGGGCTTTTATAAAAAGATATTCCAAAAATATTTTAGATGTAATTCCAAAAATATTTTAGAAGTAATTCCAGAAATATTTTAGAAATCTTTTTTTGTTTAAGTGATTGAAGCTTTTTATGTAACTGCTGTGTGGGAAAGTGTAGCAAGGTGCTGCTAAATTGAAATTCTGACTGTCCCATGTCATAAAAAGGTTACTACACTACTATCTCTTATCTGAGATAAGACTAAGATTAGCAAAGCATGATCCAAGTGCTACCAGACACCTTCCTGTGCCAAGCCAAGATGTGTGCACCCTGATTGGGTCATGTGAAAGGAAATTGTTTTCTCTAGTCTCAAATGATAAAGCAGAGATGTGCACTGGGAAGTAAATTCTCTAGTGATGCAAAACTTGTATCTTAAATATTATTTTATTGCAAGCTGCTGCTTCATGCAGAAACAAGGACAGGCCAGGTGGCTGCTCCTGCTGGGGCAGTGGCTTCACCCCTGCCAAGTGTCTTAGGGTGTGGCAAGTTCCTTCTTACCATGACTGGCAATGTGATGTCTTTGGGATTAGATCCTCACAAGTTGAGAGGGAGCATTTGATTCCCCTTGGTCCAAAAGCAGCTGTTTGCTAGCAATAATAATATTTAAAGTTATAAAGAATTACCAGAGTTCAGATTTCAGGCGATTTTTTCGTGACAAATGTCTGAATATTTTAATATTTCTTTCCTGTAGGGATGGCATAGAGTTTGCCTTCAAATATCAGAATCAAAAGGGACAGGACTACCCACCTCCTAACCTTGCTTTCCTTGAAGTGCTCAGTGAGTTCTCTTCTAAACTCCTGCGACAGGACAAAAAGACAGTGTAAGTAAAGCTCCATTTCTTCTTTGCTGGGCTCTCTTAATCACTGCAGTGTGTGGTTAAGCTCTCTGAGGTTTCCCCAATCTAAGGGGGGCTGCAGGAAATCCCAGTGAGGCATTTCACACACGTAGTTAGGCATTGGTTTATGTTTTTAAGTAATAAAAACAAATGAGCAAATGAGAATCAGCTCCACTGATGAGGTGAGGTGGAGGCCTCACAAAAGAACGTTGCTTAAAATTTCTCATGGGGCACTGAAAATAAAACCCCAATCTTGTTCAGGTTAGAAGAAAAAAAGAAATAAATGTTAGTGCAGGAAATTTACAGGCTGTAAACACTGCACTAACATCTGGTTCTGTTAAATATTGGCATAAAATCTAAACATTTATTTGTGGCTTCTTTTAATATATTGAATTAAACTGGGAAATAAAGGTTTGTCAAGGCTTCTGTTACAGGCACAGTATAAATATCTATCTTTATTGTAGTTGTCTGAAGTATTTACTTCAGAGCAAGAGGTTGAGAGAGGATGATGGTGTTGGTGAGGACAGAGCAGGGTGTAGAGACCTGGGAGGTTAAAACATCTTCCCAGATGGAGCAGCAGCATTGGTTTAATTTAGTTTCCTGTCCTATTTATTTAGCTTCTTGTTTTATGAGTAATCTCCAGAATTAGTGATAGCTGTTTATGGGTTTATTCAAGTTGATATTATGGGTGATTACTGCAGATGAAATACTGGAAATGAAAATAAATAAGAGGTGTTGTTGATAAGATTTGAATAAAGGGCAAGAAATACTGTTTTATGTGCAGCATTTGACAAGAGGGGCTGTGGATACCAATGGGATTGGCAAAAAGAAAATTCTATTAATAAGGAGGAGTTCATAGTAAAGATGTTTTCAGCATCACTGTGGAGGCAAAAATCTGCATTTCTAGTGTGTTATGGAGCAAATATCCAGGATTTTACACAGCACAGAAGTAGTAAAAGGCAGAGGCCTTGAGTGAAAAATGAGCCAAGCACTCTGTGCCCAGTGTAGGACTGAATTCTTTGAATAACTTTATGACCATTTTAAAAATGCAATTGCCAGGTCTTGTGATTTATGGTTCTAGATATCACTGCAGTCAATTTTATGAGCACAATGAGTGTAAGCCATAAATACCCACTCTAACTACCTCAGTCTGTCAGTCTGTTGTGGAGTTTTTCTGTGAGGGCATTTGTTTTAAAGAACTTTTCTACTAGTGATGAATATTCCAGCTTTATCTGTGCTGTAACAAATTCATCTTGGTTAACTCTGTATAGTTTTGAATGTCTGCATGCTTGAACAAACGTAATTTTTTTTATTGTATCAATAATTCAGCAAATTCAGTAGAAGAAATAGTTAAACGAGCTTGAGACTTGACTGATCCAGTTGGGCAGCTTGGAACTCTGGTTTTGAAACTGCTCTTCGTGGTTATATCCTTGAATCTTGTCAGTCTCTGTCCTGTTCTTCAGGACAGGGCTTAAGGATAATAGGATTTTAATGACATCCTCCTAGCTGGACCATTGGTTCTCCTGCATCTGTTTAAGTGCCATTAGCCTGATTCCTATTGAATTTAGTGAAGCTTCTCCTTCCTGTGCAGTCACCATCCCTTCCACAAGTTTCTCCAGGGTCTAAAATTTAAAGTGACATCATTCTGTGCTGTTTATGTGTCAGCTTAATTTGACCTGATCCTTGCCATGGAGTTCAGTACTTCAGGAGATCTTGTTCCTTCACCTTTAACATTTTTTCTCACAGGTTCTCCCACTCCTTGGTGCCCACATACACAACCAGCTTCTTTCACAAGACTCTAAAGATTGCTGGGGTGGAATCCATTGCTCCTGATTTTATCTTTATTGTGGTTATCTGTGTCTGAAGTGTTTACTTCAGCTGAATTTGAAGATCAGTTAAAAGAAATAGGTCCGTCAGGGCATGATTTATCTGATGTGTGCTAAATTCCTGCTTGAAGATGAGTTCAAACATGCCCTATATTCCATTGGCTGTGGTGACTATGAAGAGAGTCAAGATAACTTGCTTATATGTAAAGATTTCTTCTGGAGATATCTTCATTCCTTCCCTGGAGAGATGTCTCATGTTTGCACCCATCAGGCACTGGCTGCGTTGCCCATAGTGCTCCACTCAGCTCTACTCTGGGGAGTTGATTTGCCCTTCTCTGCAGCCTGACTCCTCCAATCCACAGGGACCTCTCCCCCTCCCTCCAAAGGGGCTGCCTCTGAGCAGGAAGGTGCATGACCACCATCTGCTGGAGAAGCCCTGTGCACAGGAGCATTTACCTCCCTCCCTGCCTTGAGGATCTCCTGCCAAGTGGCTGTCCCTAAACTCAGCAATGGGCTGGAGGCACAAGTGCTCTAGAATAACCCTGCAGATCTCCTCAGCACGTAGCTGCCTGGCTCCCCAGGGTCCCCCAGCTTGGCTTCCCTACCTTAAAAATTGAATTATCTACCCAATTGGTACAAAATGCCATTCCTGTCACAGTCCAGCACACACTGCTCCCTCCTGTCTGGTTCAGTGCTGGCTTTTTATCTGGGGGCATAGAAGGGAGATGTTTCCAGGTTGGGGATGGAAATTGGGGTTTAATTTCATTTCCTATCCTATTTATTTATTCAGCTTCTTGTTTTATGAGTAACCTCCAGAATTAGTGATAGCTGTTTATGGATTTATTCCAATCTATGGATTTAATATAAAGCTATGCAGTTAAGGTGCCAGGCTCTTATATTTAAGGAGAGATTTATACTGACATGGTTACATAAGGCAGGGGAACCTTGAGGAATTCATCTAAGGTAGTACAGAGGTGAATTGTTCTGTAGAGGCCTTTATTTCCATTTATTTCTCAAATAGAGACTTTTAGCTTAGGGGACTGTTGGGTGTCTGAAGTCAGATGGGCTGGAACCTCAGTGTGGTAGAAATTCAGAGTTTCTCTCCTGGTTGAAGCTGGTAAGAACTGTCAGTATGAAGCTCTTCTAAAAGTTGTCTCAAGTTTGGCCTCTAATGAGTGAAGAACCCCCAAGTGTGGTGTAGTTTTTCCTTCTTCACAATTAGGGCATAACCTGTGCGCTCTAGTTCTAGAAATGTAAATTGGATGCAGAAAAACTCCTTACCTCCCAAGGCTGTTCTGCAGAGAGATTCTCTCAGGTCATGAAGCACTCAACTGTTGTGCTGTTTGGTGCTGTAAGAGAGAGAGAGAGAATGAATAAACCCAAGAATTTCCCATTCAGTGCAAGATGTGGATGTTCCTCAGTACATGGATGGAAAGGGGAAGGAAGAAGCATTCCCTGTATTGAGTAAAATACTTGAGCAAAGTCATCCCATTCACTGCATCCAAACAAATCCCATTATGTCATCCCACTGATGGCAACTTGGCAATGTGGTATTAAAGGAAATCATGACTCAAGTGTGCAGGAAGTAATGTTGAAGTGTCCTGGCTTCTCTTACCTAATTTCTCAATGCTTGGTTCTGCAGCTTGAAACTCTTCAGAATCACTTTTGTGTGCATTTGAATTTCATTTAAGGACTGCTTCCAATACCATAATTAAATAACCAATGGAAAAGAAAACTCAAATGCCTTCTGGACCATGTACAGGCAGGAGGTTGTTTGGTTCCTCTTTTAAGTTAACAAGTGTACCTTGAAGTTTTCCATGGCAGTGGAACAGATCTTCAGTCTTTTTAGTGAAAAATACCTGCTTGCATTTGAATAAACCATTTTTCCAGGTCCAAGATGCAAAAGGGAATCCTCCATCCTCACAATAGTGGTTCTCATTCAGCCTGCCTGTTGGCACAGTAGCATAGAGGTGTGCAAAATAGGAAGGGAATTCCTGCAGAGGGTGCTCTGAATGGTGGCAGAGCAACGTGAGAGGAAGATGTTGGGGAGGGAATGTTCTGTGGTATTTACCTGTGAGTATTAACAGCATTGCTTTGGTTTAAGGGACTGTCACATTCTCAGTCAGAGATACAAGGCCCTGTCAGCATGTATTATTAAATTAAAACAAAGAAACACCACGTGGGATTTGTGTTAAGCTCCCAACATTATGAAGAGGGCCTGCAGATTAATTAGAGAGGAAACCATGTGCTGCACCTGTACTCATTGTCTTGTCTTTTCAGTCACTCCTACTTAGAGAAGTTTCTGACAGAGCAGATGATGGAAAGAAGAGAAGATGTGTGGCTTCCACTCATTTCCTACAGAAACTCTCTAGTGACAGGTGGAGAAGATGACAGGATGTCTGTCAACAGTGGGAGCAGCAGCAGCAAAGCCTCCTCAGTGAGGAATAAGAAAGGACGACCTCCCCTCCACAAAAAGAGAGTAGAAGGTTTGTGTGGTTTCAGGTTGCCTGCCAGGGGTGGTTCTCATTTTATACATATATCACAGCTTTCCTTCTTAGAAGCCCATCCATTAACTCTGAGATATATTCTGTATGTGCTAAGAACAAGATATCTGTTCTGCAAAGTCCTGTCAAGCTTGAACATGTCTTTATGAGAAGTGCCACCCCAAGTCCCTGCTCTTATTTGTCTTCACAGATTCAGAACTATTAAAATCTGTTGTTGAAGTTGGAAATAGGTGTTTGTGGAGTTAGCTGCTCTAGACCTTTCTCAGTCATGGGCTTCTGCTTCAGTCTGGAGCTGTTGTTAATTAACAGGCTGTTAGAGCAAACCCAAGGCAGAAATTCTGATTTAGAGCTGTATTTTTTCAGGACCACTGGAAAACACTAAAAAACCACCTTTTTTTTGTTCAAAATAATGTTGATATCTAGTGTCTAAGTCCTGCTAAGGTTTTGTTTTCTTTAATTTTCACTCTAAAGGAACTAAAACAAGGGCAAGTTTGCTGCAGAAACTGTCCTTGCATCAAAGACCCATACCTAGTCTGCTGTGGGTCCTTTCTCCCCCAAACCCAGCATATACTGGGCTCAGCAATGTTGGGTTTTTTTGTTTGTTAAATCCTTTAAGTTGTTGTTACTGCTGGGAATAACTGGTAGTGATCCTTCCCTAAAAGAACAAAAAATCAGAGGTGAAAATCTTGTCATTTGGAGTGTTTATCAGATTGATCTGTTAAAGGCACACTTGTTTTAAAGACACTTAAACTGTTAAAAATCAAATTTGGAGAAGGTGCTGCAACTAAAATGAACTGGATGGAAGTGTGAGGAGGGGGAAGGCTCCATGACCAGTGTAAGGTGGTCACTCAGGGAGCAGAGGGAATCCCAACAGCAGTAACTCAGTGATTTTACCTGTTCTTTTCCTAGATGAGAGTCTAGAAGGCTCGTGGCTGAGCAGGAATGAAAACATACATACTCCAGGGACACTGCAAGCACCCCAGCTCACCTCAACTGTCCTGAGGGAGAACACTAGACAAATGGGAGAGCAGATCCAGGAGCACGAGTCGGAGCAGGGATCTGAACAAGATTTTTTACACAAGTAAGTCTTAGAATTCTTGTGTCATATGCAGCTCCTTTGCCTGGCTCACTGTGTGTTATTTATACAGACAATTTTAGTCTGTGGTTCCATAGATGCAGTCTTTGTTTGCAAAAACAACTGGATATGTTTTGGTTATAGCTCATTAATAATTTGATTATTTTCAGTTCCCAAAAATATGTTGTAATGAAATTGTGGTAGAAATTTCTTTACGTTAAAACTACCCCATGGCATTATGGTGAAATCTTCCCAGGTTTGTGCCCCAGGTTGGGTTGAACTGGTTCTCTGTGTTCTCTTTTCTTCCCTTCTCTCTGCCCTATGTCAGACGGTTACAGTTCTCCAGCCATCCTAGACTGATTTCTTGTCAATTCAGTCTTCAATTCTAGCTGCTGAACTAGTTATCCCTGTTTCTGGGGTAATTGCCTGCAGGCAATTTTATTTTGCCCTAAATTATATATACTTTTTGTCACTTAACTCCCATTTTATCACCTCCATTTAGACAGGGAAAAAATGCTGGTTATTATCTGTCAGTGGTTTATTTAAGAATAGAGCAGAAGCCTTCAGAGAATGCTATTATGTGCTATTTCTATTAATTTGAAGATACAGAATAACAGTATCTGGTTTAGACTATAACTTTTACAGCCAGATGTACTGATCTGATTTATCTGTATAAAAAATCATGTTATGCTGGCCAGATGAACCAGGTTTCTACCAATGTAGGATGGTGTAAAACACCATTGAGCCTGGCAGGTCATCCCAGCTGGCCACAAAGCACAGCTGAGGAACAGCCCCTGTTCAGGTCAGTCCCAGAGCACCTCCCCACCTTAACCCCACAGCATGTGGGGTCTGGGTTCATGTCTCTTACTTGCCTTTCTGAGGTCAAGGATTTGCTTTCCCAGTCTCCTCAGATGTTGCCATAACTTCTAGATTATAAGGAAGATGTTGTGGCTCTCAGGTTCTCCTTAATTTTTTTTCTACTCTGCAGTAAAAACAAAACAAAGAGAATTGCTGAGGCAGAACTTTCTTTCTGACCCTCTCTGATCTCACCTATCACTAACCTGAACCTCTGTGTGAACATTTAATTAGTTATGGCAAAGGGGACATTCCCAGTCACTGGTTTACTCCCCAGCTGGGGGAGAACCTTCCCCTTTTCTGGGGGACCAGTTGCTGATCTAATGGGGTTAATCATACCCAGAAGAATATTCTGTTCTCACAGGGGTTATCCCAGTTTATTCTGCCAATCTTCTTAGGGTACAAGTCTGCATAATAAAACAAACCCGTGGGTGTTGCTCTTGAGGAGCTGCACTTAGTTCACTGCTGTCTCCTTGTGCTGCAACACACAAACCATATCAAATGCATTGCTGGCTACTGCTGGAGTTAGATGGAATTAAAATACAGCCCTCAAGGTATTTACACCTGGGTAAGTTACTGGGCACTTCAGATGATCAGGGTCTATATTTAAATGCAGTTTGGTTTGCACGTTGTGTGACATTTTTGGTTTCAAGTGTGTGTCAGTTATTAACTTGGATCTGTTCTTGCTCATATTTTGTCTGATCCGAGACGGTGAAGTTGGATTTAATAATATGAATTTAAGTGCTCCCACTTGAGGTGCATGTCACACTAATGAATGAGTAATGTTAACATCTTATGGAGCTGGTTTTATTGCTACAGTTAATGGATTATTTTCCTTTGTGTACATGCAGTGAGAGGAGACAAGTTGTGGAAGGGACTCCAGAAGACGTGTACAGTGATGGATGTGATTTGAATATCTTAATCTGAAGCATAATAATCAAGAGCCAGCTCCAGATTGTCAGTGCTCCCAGTGATAATGCTGCTTTGTTTCAGTCCCCAGATGCAGATATCTTGGCTGGGCCAACAGAAGCTAGAAGATTTGAATCGAAAGGACAGGACAGGAATGAACTACATGAAAGGGAGGACTGGTGTAAGGCATGCAGTGTAAGTGTCTCACATCACAACCACTGCAGGTGACAATGCTGCTTTTTATGGTACCATTGATGGGGTCACAGCAATTTCTGTGATGTTTTTAACTCCTTAATGAAGGCAGAGTAACAGCTTTGGAATGTTGGACACCAGGCCCTGGGGGCCTCTAACCATGGCCACAAGCAGGTGCCAAGTGAACAGGGCAGAGAGACGTGGCACAACTCCCCAGTATTATCTCCCAGCCTTCACCTGATTCCATTTCAGCAGGTTTCTATGAGCTGTCGGTTAATTCATTCCCCTAATTGTTGTCCAGACTTTCTGTGGAGCTGTTTACACCTCTCTTATCCACAGCTCTTTTGCTGAGGTGTCCCCTGGGCAGATGCTGAAGCTTCTGTTGTACAAGGTGCTACATGCTCTGGGGCTGATGCCCCCAAGTCTTCCATCATCTCTTTCAGGAGATGAAGTCCTTCCAGTGTTAGAAACTGGTCTTGGATTCACTGCTGGATTCCCAGGGATTTGCCAGTGATCCTGGCAAACAGTGTAGCTCCTTTTTGGAAAAGGGCAAGCAAACACAGTGAGGTTATTGCCCTTTTCTCATTAGGCATAAATTTAATTACTGTTTATTATTATATTACATGGGCCTTTCTGCTTTAGCCTCTGCAAGTGTTAGGTTTGTCTTTATGTAAGATTTCCTTCAGGTTCATATTACAGAAAGGCCTGGCACGAGGGTTATGTGAAGGCATTAAGGGATGGGATTTGTCCATTCTTTCTAATGACAAAGATGATGGTTATTGAAATTGCAATGCCTGGAAATGATTTTTTTTCTCTTCCTTGAATCAGACGAGGTCTAATGGAAGATGACGCTGAGCCCATCTTTGAAGATGTCATGATGTCCTCACGAGGTCAGCTAGAGGATATGAATGAAGAATTTGAGGACACAATGGTCATTGATCTGGTCAGTAAATCTTATTAATAGCGAGTATAAAATGGATGAAAGATCATTTAAAGGGAATTCTAGAAGCACAAACAAAAATTTCCAAAGGAGGTGACACCTGACACTGGAATTGCTCCCAAACAGGTCACATCAACAGATGGCAACCTCAGTCCTTGCATGGTGTTGTACTGACTACAGGCAGGAGTTCCTTTGTAGAGGTTGTGACCTCACTAGACTCTGTTTGGAATTAATACTTTCCTTGTAAAATGGGAAAAAGGATCAGTGTTCATTATAAGCCTCACTGGTTTTATGCTTTCCTATTTCTTTTCATGCCCAACCAATAAGGCCTAGGTTACTTTAGGACTGGGCTATAATGTCTGGGAAAAAAAATGCAGGCAATAATTGAGTTGCTGCTGCTGAATACTGAGGTTATTGCTGGCATTCCAGTCATTTTCCAGTAAGTAAAAAAATCTCTTTTTTAATGATAATCCAGGGCAAGGAAATGAAGGAATTGATCAAGCCTGTGAAGCTCACATTTCTGTTCCTAGGCAAGGACAACACTATGGGTTTAATCCTCAGAAATATTATGAAATCTTAAGTACATTTTTTTCTCTAAATCCATTTTTTGACCATGTCAGAACTTAAAAGCAAGAAGAGAGTTAAAAGTCAGGTTTTCTGCAGGGCCCACAGCCCTAATACAAGAACATCATTAAGCCAGCAAGAGCCTTAAGCACAGACTTAAGGAATGGGGTAAAAGCTGATGGATTCTGAAGTAATTTTAACTAAAAGATGAATTTAAGAAGTAAACTAGAAGAGGGTTGATTTAGATTAGAAATTAGAAGGAAATTCTTTACTCAGAGGTGGTGAGACACTGGACCAGGCTGCCCAGAGAAGTTGTGGATGCTCCATCCCTGGAGGTGTTCAAGGCCAGGTCGGATGAGGTTATGGGTGGCCTGGTCTAGAGGGAGGTGTCCCTGCCATGGTGGGGGGGGGGTGGAACTGGATGATCTCGAAAGGTTCCTTCCAACCTAAACCATTCTATGAAGTCCCCTCCTGTCAGGGCCTGCATTTGTCGCAGAGCCTTCCTGGCAGTCCCTACACAGGCTGCTGTGTGAGGAGGGGCCCCACGTTAGCAGCCATTACCTGTAGAACCACCTGCATCTTTATGCCCAGGCAACTGCTGGGCGTGAATTCTAAAATGTCTTAAATGGTTTTTTGTTAGTTTTTTAGTTCTAAAATGGCCAATTCCTCTTTTCAGCCACCTTCACGAAACCGGCGGGAGCGGGCCGAGCTGAGGCCAGACTTCTTTGACTCCGCAGCTATCATTGAGGATGATTCAGTGAGTACCTCTTGGTGATGTCTGAGCTTCTCTCTGAGCCTCATTACACCTCAGTAATTACTGTCTTTTACATCATTTCTCCAGGGATTTGGGATGCCTATGTTCTGAAGTCTGCTGAAGACATTTTACAAATTTGGAACTCTATTGTTTAGAGCTAGAGGCCTATATACTGTGATAGCTTGTATGAAAACCACATTTTTGATGTGATACGGTTTGATTTTTAACCAAATGATTGAGGTCAACCCCTTTTTGTAGGGACACAAAGAAGAGGAACTTCCTAATGACACAAAGGAACGTTGGCCAATCCAGTCACCTCAGAAGGGCTGACCTAAAAAATCATTTGTATCCCTGTTCTTGACTGTCCTAATACAGATTTTTTTTTTTTTTTTTTTTTTTTTT
>VYZX01010826.1:17553-45362 GCA_013401335.1 Brachypteracias leptosomus
TTTTTTTTTCTCTCCTGACTGAGGAAGTTTTAAATTGTTGAGACAGCTGTCAAAATAAACACTGTTCTACATATGTTTTCTGAAAACAACCTGGAGTGAAAACAGAACTTTTTAACTTTATTTTTCTGCTGTACAATTTAAAACAGTTTTAACATTTGCCTTTTTATGTTTTAAGAGCTAGCCATTTTTATTAAACCTATGCCTATCAGCCATTGACTAGCAATGATGCTATAAGCAGGTCATTCTGGCTACAGAAAAGTGTTTTTGAACACACTGGATTTGATTAACATTATGGTACGCTTATATCCTCTCGTAGGCATTGAGAAGAACACTCTTCTAGAAGAGGTTAGAATTCTAATGACGTGCATCTCTGCCAAAAAATTTCAGATTCTGATATGATAAACCCAGATTTTATACTCTTGAGAAGATTTATTTTTATTTATAATGGGACATAAAATAAGAGATGTCCATGAAGCCACTTTTCCAACAGATGCTGTGTAACATTCATTTTATATAGCACATGGGGACACAAAAACAGTAAATTTTCTATTGGTACTTGCTCTGTGCATTTTTAGCAACTTATACCAGCAAATAAAGTATTCTCAGTAAAACACACAAATGGTTCTCAAGTAATCACTTTGCTGTTTTTACTACCTACTTCAAGCCCTGCCAACCCAAGGTACATAAACAGCAAGTTTCCTATTAACAAAAATAATTGAAGGGTGGGGGAAAGGAATCACTTTAGCATACAAAAAACAATTTTAACTGTACCATAAAGAAAAAAAAAAAAAATCTACTTTCCATGCCATAAATACCCTTTTGCGCTATTTTTGTAAATTAATTTTGCCAGTTAGAAGTACTGTATGTGCTGCATAGAAATTTGTGCTTAGATGGTGAAGTTCTTAAGCTTACAATGGAATACAGCTACATTTTCAGTGTTAACTGTGCATATTAATTCTTTGGGGAAAAAGAAAAATATGATTTTTCAAAAAAGTTTTTAAAATGTCTAAAAAAAAAAACAACCAACCAACCCAACCAAAAAACCCAAAACATTCTCAGCTAATTCATTGTACCAGGAGATTTTTCAATGTCTTCAATAATTTGGAATTTCATTCTGCTTCAATTTTATGACTCTGCCTAGTAGCTGCTACTTGGTTCCAACTGGCCTGATCTCAGAGGTGCTGGCCATCCACAACTTGCACTGACTCTACAATCTCTCAGAATCAGCCCCAAAATGTTAATCTTCCTTTCTGCATTCTAATGTTACCTTCTGAGATACAAAGCAGATTGACCCACTTGGAGCACAGCAGTTTTAGAGGTGCTTTTCTTAGCAACTGCAAAATAATCATGGAGCTTTTTTTTCCTGTTATGAGCTTATTGGAAAACTAAACCTTCATGCCCAGTGTTTACTGGGAGGGAAAATAATCTAATTTAAAAAAAAAAACCAAACAAACCAACCAGCATTTCACTCAGCTGAGGTTTGTTTCTTACAACACGTGCAATTCTCAGACATGGTTGCCAAAAATGTTTGACAAGGTAATTCAGCCATTCCTCAGCTGTTGGGTAAGGGATAAAACCCTGAGAAGTAGCTGGAACTTTATAATGTTACCTCCCTTCTGCCCACCCCAAAATTAACAGGGAATGGCTGCCTTAAATTGTCATCACAAGAATTCTGTGAGCATAGTAGCATCATAAATGCTGCCTGGTTTGAGTCATAGCCTCAGACAAACCTTGTGCTTCACAGTCCTCTGTGTGGAAAACTGAGTCCTAATTGAACATTGTAGAATACTGTATAACAACCATTTATGATCACGGTACCTGCAATGGGTTTCCAGTTCAGTTTGCAGTCAATAGGTTTTTTGTATTATGAGTGTCTCCTTGATTGGTTTTGCTAGTAATTCTGTAAATTGTACATTTACAATATTGAGGTTTTTTTTTTTTTTTTCCTTTTGTACAATTTAAAACTGATGCTTCACCTTTCATTTAATAAACTATTCAAAATCATGAGTATGATGAGCACCCTCTTCACTATAACTTTCTTTTAAATGCTCCTTTGGACCATCACATCTTGTCATCCCATTTATTAGTAGCCAAAAGAAATACTGAAAGGTAGTTCTCACATAGTCCAGGCCTCACCACCAGCTTCCTTGCAGCTACCTTTCCCATTCTGCCTCAGAGCAAAGGAAAACCCTCTTTTTTGGGGATTTTTTTCCTCCACTACGGTGTATTTTGGGGTTTTGGCTGATCTGGGTGGGGGGGGTTACTGTGAGAGTGCTGTAAATCTGGTAAGTCACCAAGCAAGTTGGGAGAGATGCATTGTTAGAACTTGTAATTGTTTGAATTGTCACAAGTTTTGAGAAAAATGTCACCCTCCTGCCCTGTACATCTGGAGTGACCTGGACCTCGTGGGAAGACATGAAGAGGTGAAGGCTTGGAAGGTCTAACACCCAGCTGGGCTCAAGGAAGAGTTACAGATTCCTGAAATGAAGTCCTCTTGTCACCCCCATGTCTCAGAGAGAAAGGTGCCATTTCTGTCCAACCCATGACTGATTTCATCTCTGTAGCACTAAAGAAAACTGACTGATTTATTTATCACCTGGCCCCCTTCCTAAAGAAGAACCAGCTAAGAAGTAACAAGATGCAGCAGGTGAGGAACAGGGTTCAAGGTCTGAGCTGCACTCTAGGACTACTGGACACAAACTCCCCAGCTGCCTGTAAGTTAAGCTCAACTCCTGCTGCACTGTGGAACACAGTGAGTAACTTGTCCTGTTTCTGAGTTCAAGGGCTGCTCTCTCTTGAAAGGGATTTATTTTCTATCTGTTTTTTTCTGCAGGTGACTGGAATTGAAGAGAAGCCTGAGCACAAAATGTTTCCAAAGCACTGTGCTGGTAAGAGCAACTGACTGAGGATATAAAAGCCAAATTCTTGTGCTGGCAAGGGAGAGAAGAGAGGAGGAAGTCTGCAGAACTAATGAGGTTAGGAAACAATGAAGAAAGGTTGTGCTTTTTTCTTGGTGACAGTGATGACTGGGGTTCTCATTTAGTGTCTCCTGAGTCTGGGCAGAAGAAACTGCTTCACTTAGCACAGCTTTTGACTCTAGACCTGGGACAGCACCAGCCACTCTCAGCTACTAATTACCTTTGAAAAATCCTCTTAGTCCTTACAAACTCTTATTTTAACTACAAATTTTTCTAGACTATACCTTTTCTCACAATTAACTAAACTAATTTCACGGCTACACATAAATTTCCTTTACCTTCCCTCGTTGCAGCCAGCCTGGGACTCACACTTGGAAAAGCTCCTCCTGCACTGTTTTCAGATGATTTTTAGCTGTTACCTTTTCCCCTCCAGGTCCAGGCTCCAAGCACCATGGCTGTACTCACCTTGGAAGAGCTGCTACCTGGGAAGTCACCATCTTACCTTGCTTCCACTTGAGGCACGTGGGGAGTGACCAGCAGCAGCTGCAGTGTGCAGGTAGGTAGTTCTCTGCCTTATAATATAGTGCCATTAATTACTGTGGTTACTTACAACAGATAATTACAGGACTTCATGTGCTTGGCAGCTGTTTGCAGTAGTGTTAAACTTGACCCTCTGGGGCTGGCGTTAAAATGCAGCTTCAAATGAGCAGAGTGAGCACAGAGCCCAGGGCTGAGCAGGAACATCTAGGGCTGTGGGTTCCTGCAAGTCTGGCAAATAATCATAGAAAAAATTAGGCTGGGAGGGGCCTCTGGAGGGCTCCATTTCAACCCTCTGAGGGAGAAAAGCCCCCCCAGTTCAGGGGGGAGAATTTTTATGTCTCACCAGAACTGCCCTTTTTCCAGTTTGGGTGCTTGTACCTCAAAAAGGAGGTTGGCTCCATCTTCTCTGTGCCACAGCCTGGAGGTCACTGGTACCCACCTGAGACCCAGTGGTGCTGCAGCCAGCACGTAAAAGTTGCAATTCAGGACAGTCTAGCAGAGAACAGAACAGGTTAGTCTGAGCCCAGCAAAGCCTGGAGTGCAGTGCACTGAAAGCCAAGCTCAGGATTTTTCTGTGGTGCAGGAAGTAGAATCAGACTCCAGAGGTGGACCTTGACACCTCCACAGGGGGCTGACTTCTCAGCTCTGCCTTCCAGGCCACCTCCAGGGCCCACAGTGAAAAAGCCAGGGGAGCATATGAGCTGAAGCAATGAGGAACAGCTGGCCTGCAGCAGGCAGTGATTATTAAACCACTAAAAAGAGTTAACTGGTAAGACCCCAAATTAACTGAGATACGTACAACGATTTATTGACGGTCATTAGCAACAATCAGTATTAAATCTTTGCATTGCAAGTAGACCTCTGCTTAACCAGGGAGTATTTGTGTGCAGAACAACTGCCACGTCCTCCAGCATGGCCGAGCCCCTCCTCACACTCACAGGGGGATATTTGCATGTTTCTTCCAGGGGCTGGCCTGGGTTTTACTGGCCAGCACATCTAGGTCATGGCAGATGCGCATGCGAGTGCTCGAAGGTTGGATGATATCATCAACAAACCCTGTAAGAAAGCAACAAGAAACCCAACTCATCAACCATGAAGTGTTCCCCCCACAGCCTCCTGCATCTAGGTTGCAATGTAAATTAGCAAAATCAAAACAGTATTTAGAATAAACAGTCCACAAGTTAAAAATTAACTTAAATTAATTTAAAATAGTCTGAAAAGGGAATTATTCCTGGGCTGATAGCTTTTAAATTAGAAACATTTGCTGCTTTAATTTGTGAAAAACTTAGCAAGCCAAGAAATGTTAAGGGAGCTTTATCACTGAGTACTGCAAAGTTTTAGATGTACCCTCTCCTTCCATCTACTCCTAGTCTGATCTAGAGGTTCAGAAGTGTTGATTAAAAGACATCCCCTGACTTTGCATGTGCAGGAGTCTTTTTTTCCTGACTCAAGCAGCATTAATAGATGGTCCACTGCAAAAGCAGAGGGAGCAGCACTGCACATGCTGGTTGTGGCAGAAAGCAGCTGGCTAAGTCTTCCCACCTCTGTGGCACTATTAAGGGATTTAAATGAAGTACAAAACCCATCACCAGAGTAAGCCAGTGTAACTGCAGGCACAGCAGTCTGCAGAGCTGCTTTCTAGAGAGCACAGTTAATGCTTCAAAGCTAGAAGTAAAATGCAGAACAGCTGGAAAATTTACTCTAAAGTGTCCTGGGGATCATCACTGAACTAAACTAGACTCTGACCCTTTCTTAAGGCCACTGGTCTGCATCTAGGATTGTCAGAGCACCTGTGCTTTAAGGAAAAGGCTGAATTTTGATGTTTTCTGACATCTACCAAATTGAAAACGTGCTTTTCAGTGCAGTCCCCACATCTCCCCAGTCTCTTCCCATCTGAGGATGTGTCTAGATGTGTGTTTCCTTTCCATGCACAAGCCATGGTTAATTAAGCATCACCATTCTGATTCAGACATGTTTTGCCAAAATAACATATTCATTAGCAAAATGTTTACTCAGTAGCTATAACAACAACAATATACTAATATAATTGTAATATAACAACAGCTATTATCTACGTGCAATGGCAAACAATCTCTGGCTACAATGTGAGCTAACCATACCTCTCATGGCTGCAGGAAAGGGGTTTGCAAACTTATCCACATACTCTGCTTCTGCATCAGCCTCTTTCCCTCTGAAAATGATCTGGACAGCACCCTAGGAAGAGAAAGTCTAGGAGTTAGTGACAGTAATTCATTAATTGCAGAGGAAATCCATCTTCTTTACCAGCCCCTTGCCCCACCACAGGACACGTGTGCATCCAGGTAAGATGTTTCACAGAAAATACCAGTTGTCTGCAGCTCTGTGCTGCTGCAGAGCAGTGAGAGAGGCAGCCTGGACTTACCTTTGCCCCCATCACTGCCACCTCTGCAGTAGGCCAGGCATAATTCGCATCTCCTCTTAAATGCTTTGAGCTCATCACATCATAGGCTCCCCCATAGGCCTGGAACAAAAACCAAGGGATTCATTAGTGTGGAGTGACCTGGCAGCAGCAATAACCTACATTCCTCTTGCAGCTTTTCCTATTACACAGACAAGCAAGTGGGGCTAAATTTTACCTGAAGGAGAGCACAGGCACCTCCATTCTGCTACAACAGCCTCCTAAGAGTAGACATCTCTTCACCTAGCACCCCAACAGAGCACAGGAGGGGGCTGCTGGTATCTGAGACCATTCCTGATGGCAGGTGGAGAGAATCAGCACATACCTGGAACACCAGGCCTCAACCTGCACCCTGCACGTGCACACAGACAAACCAGCTGCATGTTTCTGGACTCTCCTGGCCAGGGAATGCAGCACTTGGGCTCTGCAGTGCTCCACCCCAGGACTGGATGTGATCCAGGCAGCAGTGATGAACATACTGCAGAGCAAGCTGCAGCACAGACTGTTTCAAGGCATTCCTGAAACCTACACCAAGGCTGCAAGCTTGGGAAGTAAAGGATGGGCACAGGCAGAAGAATCAGAGGAGGCAAAAGGATAGAAAGAAGGAAAGTTCTTTCTTTCTTTGCTGTGAGAAATCAAAAGCCTATTGGAAAAACAAGGAGGGGCAAAGGAGGTAGGGAAAAGCCAAGTTTTTCAGGACACAGAAGGTCAGCAGAGTTTATGGCAGTGTCAGGCACCTTATAGAAAGAAATTAAGAAATTAAGTGGACTATAGCAGAAGTAGATGGAAGAAGAGAAACCACAAGCTTTAAATCTGCAGAGATAGCAGAAGAAAGAATCAGACAAGGAGGCTGAAGTAGCAAGAACAGAGGAAGGTTTGCTGTGTGCAGACAGATGGCAAGGCCTCAGTGAGAGGAGCTGGGTGACAGAGGACAAATATTTGATTGATGGCATTCCAGGGAGAAAGCAAAGAGCAGAGACAATTTCAGGGGAAAGCAGAGACAAAAGGAATGAAGGAACTGAGGTAAGAGTCAGAGAACAGAAGAAATGGCCACAAAGAGGTGTTACCAGATGGGCCAGAGATGTGACAACAACAGAAAGCACAAGTGGGACAGATGGACAAAACTTATAAATAAAATTGCTAGTGGTGAACAGAAGAACTCCATGGAATTGTGCCAACTCACCTTTCTGGTGATGATGGTGATTTTAGGCACAGTTGCTTCTGCAAAGGCAAAGAGCAGTTTTGCCCCATGGCGGATGATTCCACCGTACTCCTGAGCTGTACCTGCCAATGATAAGTGATATTTTTTTTCATTTCAGGGCTTTCAGGAAACCCCACAAGCCAGCAGCAAACTTAACAACAACCAGAGCCACTTTAATGTCCAGGAGAAGGTAATATCCAGGCAGTGTTCTCCATAAGATACTGAGCAACAAAAAAAAACTCTTCCCAAAAGCATCATCTATTTGTATATAAGGCCACAGAACCACAACACTCACCAGATGGTATCTTCCTAGGAACAAAATCCAGTGACATCATTTTCAAGACTCCAAATGTGACCAGCAGTGAAAAACACAACCCAGATTCACCTCCTCAGAACTCCTCTCTCCCAAACCCATTTTTCTAGACTGTACTGAAAGGCAGCTTGGCCTCCATACCAAAGGACTTTCCCTTCAAGCAAGCCCAAGATGATAGACCCTAAAAGACAGAGCATGAATTCCTCTGAAAGGATTCTTTAAGGACACTTCTGGAGAATGGTCCTATGCAGCAGCTCTGAATGCAAATCATCCATGTCACAGCATGTCTGACACAGTTCTGTCCCAAACAGGCCAAGCTGACTTGACTTGGAAACAGCAAACTTAATTTCTAGGATTTCTGCATTTCAGACCACTGGATATAACCCTACAACTACTTTCCAGCAGCTAATCCACCTACCAACTTCTGCTTGCAGCACCTGAGATAACCTCTTAAGAGTATCTTTTTAAGAGGATCTTTTTAAAAAAAGAAATAATCATGAATTAAGGTAAGATTTTAAGTAAGAATTCTTTTCTGAGGGATTTTTTTTAAATAACTCTTTGATGGCTTGACTTTAATGCTTCCCCTCAAGTATAATTCAAGTGCCTAATAATTGATGCCAACACTTAACTGCAATTTCACTTTTGGTTCCTGTATTTCCCTCCAGCCAGGGGGGACTTGCCAAGCCTGGAGAACCTTCAGAGCAGCCACATCTTACCCCAAGAAGCTGGCTGACCCCAGCAGGGATGCTCAGATGACCCAGAGGCTGGGGAGCACTCAAGGGACCCTCTAATCACAACCTCAGTTTCTAATTCACACCTAGAACAGAGAAGCCACTTAATGCCTCAAGTGTGAGCTCAGTCAGTTGTTATTGGAACTATTTACACTGTCACCCATAACCAATTAACATGGACTCTTTTAGGGCTGAATCTATAGCCAGAAACTTGTTCTCAGTATATGGTTTTATCCAGATACAGGTTATGGATGCCTTAAATGTCATCTCTGTGCACACCTAATAAATTGGGGGCTATTTGAAGTGTTTGTTTGGGTCACCAAGACCATGAGATGTTTTGTACACCTCTGTGAGCCTCCTTCTGTACTGAGCAGGGGGATGAGGTGACCAGCACCCTCAGAATTTGTTACACAGCTGAAGTTTCTACTGCCAATGCACTAATCTTGCCAAACTCCTTAAAATACAGCAGTTCAGGATCACTAGCAAGCCTCAGGTCTCTATTCTTCAGCTTTCTCTTATTTATTTTCCATTTATCTACTTTCAAACCCACATTCTATTATGCACACCAAGTCCCTTGTATTAAAGTAAGAACTGGAATGTTGCCTAGGGACATTTTGATGATTTGGTAGCTATAGAAGCCTTGGTTTATGCAACAGTATTAACCTTATATTGCTCATATAGCCTCTGCTGTCTAGTCTCAGACCTTGCCTTAGTGATTTACCCAAAGCTGCTAAATTATGCTGAAAAAAAATGCCCTGGAGCATGAAAGAACCTAGGCCTTCAAAGATACAGGGGTCGGGGCTCTGTACAACTGAATCAATGGCATCAAGGACATTTATTTCCCCTGTAGCTTCATCCTTTAACACATCTGGGCATTAAGCAGAACAGATGAAGCTGGTGGAAGGGGTAAGGCAGCTCCTCTTGCTGCAGCAAAGCTCAGCCAGCAACATGGGCCTGTATTAGTTCAGGAACTGCAGTGCCCACAGGAGAGGTGGCAGTGCTGCCAGCTCATGTAATCCTGCACAGAGGGCTCAGAACAGCCTGTGGGACTGTGCTCTCCACTGCCTCTCGAGCCCACAAGTCTCTGCAGGGCCTTCTAGTACCACACTACCCAGCAAACAGGCATCTCAATAAACCAGCTGGACAGTTACAGGGACACAGCATCTCATTATACCAAAGAAAACACACAGTACAACTTCCATACCATTTCTGACAAGAGCAGAATCTCCACTGAATGCCCTTTGCTTGACTGGACCCAGTTTTGCAATTATTGTGGGATTCCAGACAGTGGGACACAGATTTCCAGTGTGACAGACTCAGACCTGGCTCTGGCAAACTGGTCATCCCAGTGTCTCTATCAGCATTAACTTACTGCAGGAATGGCCCTTTCCTCAGGGAGGTCCAACAACAACAGTGGCACAGGTGAACACTTATTTCATTTTCCTGCTACTTCTTGCATATTTCAATATCCTTTTGTGATGACTGCTCTACTTTCTGTCCCCAAAACTGGCATTTTAAAACTTATTTGCATTTACTACAGCAAAGGTCTTCTCAGAGTTTTCAAATGTGTTTCTAACACCAGCACCACCCTGCAGAGGAGCTGAAAGATAAAGGCAAGACATACCTGGCAGAAATCCAGGGACATCCACAAACGTGATCAGGGGGATGTTGAAGGCATCACAGAAGCGAACGAAGCGAGCTCCTTTCACAGAAGAATTGATGTCCAAGCATCCTGAAGTTAAGGAAACAGAGTAAAGTGTTAGTAATTCTAATTAATAGCAGGAATTCCAGGCAATCACACTCTATTTTAGCTCTGCTGTCTTCTCAAAACAAAAGCTTAGCTGTAGATAACATGGGGATAACATGCCCTGAACTTCTGCTGGTTTAGAACCAAGACCAGAGTAGGAGCTACATTGACCAGACACTCATTTCATTTTTCTGACCCCTGTGTGTACAGACTTTCTATCCTAAAATAAAGTAGCAGTGCAAGTCAATTGTATTCTGGTAATGTAAAATATTTTTCTGTAATTTTCTCTTTATTGGTATTTTTCAGATCAGTCATATTGAAAGGTCACATTAAAAAAAAAATAAATTAAATGATCCACTAATATCTAGAGAAAGATCAATATTTTTGGTAAACACAGTACAAAATATTTCTGTTCTATTTCAGTGCCTTTTAGAATTAGATTATGTGATATTACATTAAACTGAAACATTCTGTGTAAAGACGTTTATGTGAAACATTAAAAAATCATCTATATGAAACATTAAAAATCTCAGTTAAAATTGAGAATTTCAAATTAAGACTAAAGTAATATTAAAACTTGCTGCCTGGTTAGTGTCTTGATAGTCATATCCTGTAAAGATTAAAAAAGAATAAAACATACTGGGCCATCTGAATTTTCCCCAACAAAAAAGCACAGAAATTAAAAACAAGGAGGAACAAAAAGTTCTGCTTGGTGAAAGTCACTTCAGAAATTACCTAGTTAAGGAGAGAAAGCAAAATCCCTCAACACTTAAAAAAAAAAAAAAAAAGATCTTAGCTATAAGCTGCATGTTGTACCTTTGTATCTCCTTCAGGGTCAGGGAGATGTTGGACCAAGGTTGGACTTGATGATCCTAGAGGTGTTTTCCAACCTCAGTGATTCTATGAGCTAAATTGTTTGAGGTCAAGAGCCCCTCATTTGTACCTCTAAACACTTTGCATTGTCCTGGCTAGAGCAAGTTGACAGAAAAAAAGTTACCTCACCCTACAGAAGAGTTTGGGCATTTCAATGCATGGAAGTACATGTGCAGCATCCAGACTACGTTCAATCCAGTTAAGGGCAGACTTCATGGGTCTTCTCCCCACCCTGCTACATGCTGGGCACAAGTGACAAGACCCCTTGGGTGATCCACTACAGAAATTAACTGTTTTCCAGTTGGTTTTACAACATCAAAGCTGCACAACAATGAGATTCAAGGCCATGAACACAGTAGAACATACTGAGGATGAGTGGAGGACTATACAAAACATCAACAGTTACTGTCACAGCCCTACAAAGCATGCAAAAAAAAGGCAGAAGAGGCACAAACTGCTAAAAGGTTCCACACTGGACTCTCAGAGCCAACTCTAACCTGATGCCACTTTGGGTTGGTTGCCCACGATCCCAACGGTGCGTCCGTTCATCCTGGCAAAGCCAACGACAATGTTCCTGGCATAGGAAGGCATGATCTCAAAGAACTCCCTTTCATCAACAATCTGCAGGGGTGAGAGTTAGGCACAGCCTTTAAAGAAGACAAATATATATATATATATATGTATATTTATATGCACAGGCAAGTATAAAATCAGTTGTTAGTATCAGAACTTCTAAAACATTTCAGAATTTGCAGGGAAAAAAAAAAACCACAAACCTTTTAGTCTTCTTTGCAGCCTTAAATCCAGGAAGTGCTGCACTTATTTTCAAACTGCCACATGAGCATTCCATCAAAGAACATCTTTATGACTAATTTCCTCTGTAGTGAGCCTTTTTTCCTAGCTTATAACAAATTAAACCTTCAAATCAAGCGTTGAGAACGTCTTTCTCACAGCTTAATTATTGGCAGCCTGCACTTTTAAAGAACAATTTGCAGTGACTAAAAGCAAATAGTGCTTCAGGGCACTCAGAAACTCTTTTCATATATATTATATTTCTTCACACATTGAGAGCATTTTATGAACAGAGGCCAACGTGGCACCTTCTGCTGTGTCCACCTCCCCCAGAGGTACTGATGGGACTCCACAGAGCAGAGGAACACACACTACATCAAACAATCTATCCACAACCACAACCCCTTGGTAGCTGCACCTCTCTGAGGTTGAGGATCCAGTGTGTGCTCTGCAAAGTGACATCCACTGGTGTCTAAAGCAGTGTCAACATTCACATGTTCAAAGGAGATCATAATTACACACGGAGCAGTAGCGACACCTACACATGGCTGCCTGGTGTTTCCTACTACACTTCCTTGGGTTCAGCTCTTGATGACAACTTTGCTGATACAGACTGTGGTGTGCCACTCATTTCTGAGCCTGTGAAAAATGTAAGTCTTATTAAAATAGTCTTGTTTCTTTCCTAAATATGTACCAAAGTCTACAGGAGGGTGTGAGGTATCTTTGCTAATCCACCTGATTTTTTTTAACTTGGAATAGGTAGCACTCAAACTCAGAATGGAAGAATCCAAAGATTAAAAACACCCTGATCTTGCTTTCTCCACTAAAACAAGTCTAAATGCAGCCAGCTGCAGACTGAAACATGTGGGGAGAGACAGTCAAACACAACAGCAAAAGGGAGATGTTTGTGATGGTCCTACAAAGAGCTGAACCCCCCCCAACCCCACCCTATGGATGTGCTGCCTGTGAATGGAGCTATTCCAGCTTCACCATCACCTCGAACCCTGGGTCATCTGCTGGGCAACATCTGAGTGCTAGAAGCAGCAGCTGGAAATGTTAATATTCCAAATTCAGAGTGCCAGGGTGCTCCACAGGGGCCTGGAACAGCTTCATGTGGTAAAACTGCTTTTACAACCATGTTCTCTGCCCAAGCGTTTGTAATGTATTAAGGTGTTAAAACTGGAAAAATTAAGGACTCAAAGACAGGCAAGAGAATTGCCAGCTGAGTCAAGCTTCTGACTGCTTGACTTTTAATTAAAATAAATAAATATTCTTGTACTGTCCATGTATGTAACTGTCTCTTAGAACAAACAGAGAAAGGTAAATATTTCAGTTAATTACCTTTATAAATTTGAATTAATTACCTGTTATAAAAGTAACTGAATTCAAGACAGTAATAACAAGATGCAGGGATGGAGGCAAGTGACAGAACTCAAGACAAGGAGGAAGGTGATTTTGACCACAGAAAAACTGAGCTACAGCATCTTTCATCTCTACAGTTCTACATGCAGCTAAGAAGATGTAGCCTGAAAACATCTTTTGATTCCTTTCATCTGCTAAAATATTTTTTTTCCTGCACATTTTGTTGTCCCTCCATTTATGGCTACTACATGGGTAAAAATAGCAACTTGTGAAGACCACAAAACCCAAAAAAAAATCTATTGAATACAATATATCCATATTAATCCAACAGTGCTCACACTGGCAGACTTACAGAGTGTATGATGTCCAGCATATCATAGGCTTTAGTGGATTCTATTGGGACAACAGAGTCCAGCTCAGGAACCAACCGGTCGCTGCAGAAAAGAAGGAAGAGTGTGCAACAAAGTTTTGAGAGCAGATGAACACCAAGACAAAGAACTCAGGTCAACTATTCCACCTCTCTGAGACCTCAGGGAAACTGCTTCTCAAATATGGAGAAAAGAAACAGGCCTCTTCTCTCAGGCAGTTGAGCCTCGGGCCACCAAGCCCTCACACAGCAGGAGGACACAAGCCTGACAGATCTCTTCTTGAAGGAGACCTCTCTTCTACAGACCCCTCTGCTTAGGAAGCCATCTCCTGGAAATTCTGCTTCTCCTCTTTGACTAGAGGAGCTAACACTGTCCATGTGGATGGCAGTCTGCAGAGGGCACTGGAGGCATGTGGGACTCTGCACTGGGGCAGCATTCCCATGGGGAAAAGGCCTTGGTAGGACAAGTGTCAAGCAGGAGAAGCAGAAGAGCCTGCTTGGCCAGAGGCTCCAGTCCTCACAGCTGGATGGGCACAATGGTTTCTCCCAAAGGCAGAGCAAGGTTTGGATCTACTGCACGTCTACGAGTCTCATCCCCTCCCTGCCCACCTTGTGCACTTGTGATTTTGAAAGCACTCAACCATAGGAGACCTTTCCACACTTGGTTCCCCTGCCCCCAAACATGATTCATGGTGGGGAAAACATCCACTTCCAGCTTCTTCAGTTTAATGGCCATGTATAGAGAACCTCTACTGTGACTCCCCTTACCAGTGAGGCACCTCATGTGGGGTTACATTTATTTACATTTTATTTGCACCACCAATTACCACCATCTTTGACTGAATCAGCTTCATTAAGGACCTACAAGTGTTCACAGCCACTGGGTCTCAGGATTCACTCCCAGTCCCAACAAGGTGGTGTCAATTTTAAGGAGTCACCACCCAGGTGGCTTCAGGGAGTATTTTATTTGTGCTACTCCATCAAAACCCTGATCTGTACTTGTTACAAAGGCTGTTTCTGGGGAGTTCTTACTGAATGACTATTTTAACAATGCTGTGACTTAGTACAGTTAAAACAAGGCTCCACAAGGCTCTGGACACCCAATTTACACTGAAGGAAGTGAGCTGCAGTTTGTCAAACTCAGGGAAAAACTAACACCACAAGCCCCAGGGCTGTGTCTGTGTTCCCTCACATACAGGGCCTAGAGAGGCACAACCCCTTGCTGAGAGGTGAAGAGCTACATCTATTAATAGAATAAAACTGACAGCAACACTTCAAAGATTTTTTCCATGTGATTAAGAGCACTGCATGCAAATATTTCCATCAAGGGATGTCATGAAACCCTCACCTGAGGAAAGCAACCAATTTCAACACACTAAACTTCAAGCTACAATAGAGTCTAAAACTTTCTTGTCCATTACTTGTGGTATCCAAAAGGATAAGGGAAGTGGAAAAATTAAATTATAGCTCCCATAAATTCACAGTGCTGTAGAGTACTGAGAGAAATTACAACAGCATTAAAGTAAGTAATGACCATCAAAATGAAGACATTACCCAGGATACCACAAGTTTGAAAAAAATCTCCTTCAAATCATCCCAGATAAAGGACATCTGGAGCTTGCAAATAGAGTCACAGGACTTAAGAGGTTGAGAACTCTTACAGATCCCACATACACACAGCAAATGCAATGAACCAGACACCCCTCAAAAGGTAGGACACATTCACTGTTAGTCAACTTGATACTATAAGGAACCTCCTAACTCTTCAGATGTCAAAAATCTCCAACCCACACAAGTTCCAGCAGCCAACACTGATGTTTTCAACACCACAAAGAACCTACTTACCTAGAGAAAAAAAACAAACCAACCAAAACAAAAACACCCACCAGCTTCTGGACTTGACAGTGAAGACAAAAGGGTGTTACATTTCATTTGCATTCTTCATGGCAGTTTTTTCTAGGGTGAAAATGCAATAAGAAATGACTCCAGAGGGATGGGCTTTGACTGGAGCAGCAGAAAGGATCAAACACATCAATTCAAAGCAAAGGGGTCTATTAAGATGTCAGTATGTCCAGATGAAATATTACCAATGAAAACATTAAGATTATAAATGGGGGAAATATTGGAGATGCTGCTATAAAAACAGGCAAATTTATAAAACAGATCTGTCTTCACATGTATAAAGACTACTAAATTGAAGTTCTTAGTACAAATTATTGAGCATTTCTTACTCTGTGATCCTCTAATAATGTATCTGGTGCCACATAAATAAAGATTGTGTGTAGGAAAATAAAGAACTAATCCCTTCTGCATTAGTAGCTACAACATAACTGATAGCTTCACTAGAAAATAAACTGCCTATTAGAAGATACATTGATTAAAAAGGAGACTGTTGTTTCTATAATTAAATTAAAATACCACATTCAAGTCCATAGAGGGTAATTATCCCAATGCAACTTGTTTGAATGCTTAGAATGAACATGATAAGCCAGAGAATCCCCCATATTTACCAAATAATAGCAGAGATTTGCTCTGGTTTGTCACTAACAAAAACAATCTTCCAGTTTAATAAATTTCTAAAGAACAACATCTTGGAAAAACATTAGGACCAGTACCTAATTAACCTGTCTGACCATTCTCCAAAACCAGCTGGCAATTTCTTTAACAGCAAACAATGTGTTTAGGTACCAGAGCAGTGATTTGTAAAACTGATGCAGAAAAACCCTCCCCAAACAAAGACATTACAAAGAACAGTGAAACACCAAGAGAAGGTAACTCTCCCAACTCACACCTTCCAGTCTTCACACCTGTAAACACCCCAAGACACACACATCACACATCTGCACATGTGAAGGGAACAAACAGGCACAGCTCCCGTTCTGGAGAAGGTGACAACCTCTTATGGGTTTCAACTAGATCTCAGACCAAAATGCTTTCACTCCACTGACATTCTCTGCTGCTAGCAAGGCTGGCTCCTCAGGCAGTCCCGTGCTGGCTCCCTGGCTGTCCCTCAAGCTCTTGGAAAAATCCTCTGATAAAAGTCCAGCCAGTCCCTCTTTCCCCCCCTCTTGAAATGACTCAAGCCCTTCCTTTGTTAGGCTGCCAACTACACAATGAGCCTGCTAGAGAAGCACCTACTACATAAAACTTTCTGCCTCCTTGTTGCTTCCCCACTTCTAACCTCAACAGAACGTGCCCAACAGACACAGAACTAACCAAGCAGTTTTGTCCACTTTGCTATGTGCAGTATTCTGCCTCCCTTGCTTGTTTCAAGGGGCTGTGACAGCCCATCTGCACAGAGGTGATTTTCCCCCACATTCTCTACACAGCCTGCATAACATCACTTTAATAAAACAATCCAACGGTGAGATGTACACACACATTGAAACACTTCCCATACCCACACCACAATGCAGAATTACCAGCTGAGATCCCAGGCACAAAACACTCATTTCTTTACACTCCTAGAGCCAGAGAAGCCCTGAAATTCAGTGGACACAGGTCTGAGGCAGTCTCCTCTTACCTGGGATCGTGGCATTCACAGACTGGAGCTGGGTCACGGTTGCTAAGAGGTAAATAATTGAAGAACTCCCGGAGCTGAAGTAAAGCTTCTATATCATTCTCAAAGGCTCTGTGTGCAACTCCTGCAAACAAACAGTTATACAGATATTTAAATTCTTTTGCAAGGTTTCTTTTTCAAGTATGTGCCAATGAAGATACAAAGAACTAACAGCAAGAAGTTTTAAACCCAAAATTTTGTAAGAATTGGGAGTTTTAAAGCCAACAGATTTGACCAGCTAAAAATATGTAGAAAATGTGTGGCTGTATCAGACTTCTCCTCCTTCAGAGGTCTGGATTTTGATCTTGTATTTAAAATAAACTGGTTCATCAGCTGTCACAGCCTGAGCTGGATCCCAGCCTTCTAGAATTTAATCCAGGTTACTCTGCAAGTTCTTTTATAAAGGCTGGATCTGAGCAGTGTCTATGTGTGTGGTTTGGGTTCATCATCGGTTCAGTTCACATAGAATTTGAGATCCCACAATCATTTTGAGCCTCAAGAAGATTCAGGAGTCACCAAGTTTTCCCAGAGGGGACAAAAAAGGAAAAAAAGGCAGCACTTCATCTCACATTGCCACTCACTTTAGAGTTAAGAAGTTCAACCAAGCATGTCAGTAAGCCAACGAGTGATTGTTCAGAATCTTTCAACCCATGCAAATTTCTGGACAACAAACCAAAAAATAAGCCCTGCCCTTTGACAATCATTTCTAGAATATATTGTGGATTTGCTGCTTTTTCTTCCAAACCCTGGACTCTCCCACATTCCCACTTTCCCTCATTTGTTTTCAGTTACTAGAAAGTCCCAGCAAGACAGCCCTATACAGAGTAAGATCCTATGCTTAAGTAGAGTTTTATCACTTGGACTCAAGTGATGCTCAAAATCTGCATCAGGCTGTGAAGAACAATTAGTATGACAAGTCCCCAGCTCTCACCAGACACAGCAGTGTGGGTCTTGGCACCCCCAAGCTGCTCTTGGGTGACATCTTCATTGGTAACAGACTTCACCACATCTGGGCCAGTGATGAACAGGTAGGATGTATCCTGGGGGAGGGACAAATGCAAGAACACACAGTAAATGCTTAGACACAAGCTGCAAAAGCACCTGAGGAAATGCCCCACTCTGGAGACTTAGCCCAAAATAAGAAAACAATAGAACATAGGGATAAATTTCTTCAAAATCCTTATTGCAACATATTCAAAATGCACCAAAAATTCAACTATCCACAAGTTATTTGGAGTTTTTCTTGACTTTGCATCAAAAATAAGCTTAATTCAAAGCAGCAGGCCATCTCAAAAAAAAAAATAAGCCAACCAACCCTTCCTGTGGGGTCAGTTTGTGTCTGATCAATGTTCCCAGGACCTGCTCCACCCTTACCTTCACCATGAATGTGAAGTCAGTTAAGGCAGGAGAATACACAGCTCCACCAGCACAAGGACCCATAATGAGGGAGATCTGTGGAACCACCCCAGAACACAGAACATTTCTCTGCAACAGAAAAGAAAAAAAAGACACTTAATTTTACCCCAAAGGTGCATCTTTAAGTCTGTGCACAGATTCACAACTGCAAACAGGAGAGGACAGCTTCATTTACTGGGAGACAAATATCTGGAGAGATTGTCTTGATGCAAATAGAACCAAAATAATTATGTTGGTTCTTTCTGTTCCCCACACATTTTATTTCATATGTATGAATGCCTGCAAAGGAAGGTGGAATGTGTGACCTCAACAGATGCTGCAGGAGCAAAAACTTCACTGGAGTGAAGTGCCTGGAGTGGTGAGAAGTATATATACCTGAAATTTGAACATATAGATACCCTATCACTCAGAGGTAGAAGTAAGCTCTACTAACCACATCCCATTGGAAGCACAATCATGGTTATGTTCTGTGCACTTAAAAGCAATGGGTTTTGGCAGGCATGGAAAATAATGTGAAAAAAAAAAGATCAGCAGTGTGTCTAGAGGAAAAAGTCTTGCATTACCCACAAAAATACTGTAAAAACAAAATTTTCACCAGTCCAATCAGTGCTGGATGTCCCCAAATGGTGAGGTTAACATTGTACTGCATATTGGTCTCTGAACAGAAACCTCTGACCTGCATCTTTTCTTTTTTCCCCCCACTGATCTACCATCTTGACAGAACAAGTGCTTCTCATCTGTTTCTGAAGTTTTCTTCAAGTGCACAGTGTTTGATTTACTTCAAGTCCCTCTTTCTGCAGTGGAACTCTTTCCCCTTTTATCAGCCCTATTGAAATTAAATCTGCTGTGTGAGATTTTTACTACATCTGTATTTCAGAGGAGACATGGGGACAGCTGGTGGTGGATCACAACCACCAGTCACCCAATGAAACACTCTCTGGACTATGGGATGCTCACCTGTCTCAAATGGATAAACACTAGAGAGAAATTGCATCCCAACACAGGCAATCTACACTTCAGGGCAAATCAGAAAGTTAAATAGTTGTTTGGGGTTCCTTCCAATTAAGTAAATTGCCTGTTCTTTCCTTCTGATGACAGAGTTCACTGTATAGTGCAGCTCCCACAAAGGTTTTCATTGGATCCATGGGAAATAGGAAGGTGATAACCTAAAAATTTTCTTATTAACAACTTAGACTTTGTCCATCCTTGTAGATGTCAAGCTCCTTGGTTCATCCAGCAGCCTACTTACCAAAAATATATCTGCATAGCCTGCCAAGGACTCCACTCCCTCCTGGATACGGGCTCCTCCAGAGTCATTCAGCCCAATCACAGGTGCTCCAACCATGGCTGCTTGATCCATGACCTGGTGATGAATATCAACTCCTCATTAAAATCCCAAAGCAACCAACCCCTAAAATGTATGTTCCCTAGAAAAAAAATCCCTATGTGCCAGAATCTGAACTGCCTACCTACTGCTCAGCTCCTCCCTTCTTTGTCATGTTTTGGCTCAGACTGGAGGATAGAAAATACACATTTAATCCTTCTCCTGACCTTTAATATTTACCTGCTTCCACACTCACACCACATTATCCAAACCCTGTGCTAAGTGACACAGTTACAGGAGTTTGGTCCAAGCTATCCCTGTTCATACAAGGTCTCAACTGCACCTTAAACACTCCCTCCTGTATGCCTAAGCTGATCTTAAAAGTTTATTGCAGTGGTGGCTGTGTAATCTCCCTAAGCAGTATATTCTAATGCTTCATTATCCTTCTTAGAAGTCCTTTGAGGAGACTAAACTAAATCTTTCCTCTGGAAATTTAGACATTACTTCTCTCTTGATATATAGGAGACAGAGAGAGCAATTAACTACTTCCTTGCCTCCCTTCAGTCTTCACGTTTCCCTTCATGTTTCTAGACCAAGCACCCACAATTCAGTCCCACTGTTCTTTCTACATCCTATTTTCTAGCCCTCTGCTCATTCTGCTTACTTGCTTCAAGATCAAATGCAACACTCCAGCAGAGGCTTAAGTGGGAGGACTGAATTCCTTACATTCCTTACATAAAATATTCCTGATTAGATCCCAGGAAAACATTTGCCATTTTCTTGTTTAATTTAAAAGCTGAAATATCAAGGTGGCAGACACATGGACTTTACCATTTAAATTTTTCAGGCTTTACAATTTAAATACAATCCCACATTTCAAAAGCATCTTTGTGGGTTACAAACAGAGGCTCCATGAGCCATGAGTGATCTCCTTTGCTTATGTGAATGCTACACAAGGCATTATTAAATGCCTCATTAAAAAGGAGTTGACATTTACTGCCTCTTCCCAGAAGGCCTGTCATCCTATCAGGACAGGTCAGTGCAATAATGATTTATTTCAAGGCTTTTCCAGACACTGAAGTTCTTCCTAAAACACAGATGATTATGCACATTCAGACTATTGAAAATGTGTTGACACCAGACATTTTTTTGCCATACTATTATTTGTAGGAAATATTTCAAGATTCATTCTCAAAAACACTTTTCTTCATCTCATGGACCCAACAATTGTCTTGAAAAATGACATCACAGAGGCACAGGCAGGCTTTAAAGTGTTCCCCACCACAACTGGGCACATGTTACTCTCAAAATAGCCACACAATATCTACAGCTTCAGGGAAAATGTTACAGGCATTTAATGTGGTCTGAAAAACCACAAGGCCCTTCTGCAAAAGAAAAAGGCAACCTGTAGCCCTGACCTGCCTCACTTGGAGCTTTGCTGCAAGATACCTCTCTGCAACTGCAGGAAAAAGTCCCAAATGGGAAATTACCACCAAAGGGGCAGATTTCCAGAGAAGTTCAGCTAAGGGAGAGCAACTACACTTCATGTTCATCATTTTCCATGATGTTTTTCACACTTTTCATCCTGTTTTGCCTTTTACATCCCTTAAGCCACTGGTAAGGTTTGCAGGAGCCAAAACTGTCTCTCTTGGAAGAGATTTCTGCTTCCCAGAATCCAGCCCAATAAGAACTAAGAGAAGTGAGATGGATACCACACTACTCAGACAATGTTTTATGAGATCTCCACTGCCCAAGCTGCAGCCTCAAAGACTCTGAGCCCCAAAGCAACTGATGCATCCAGGGCCTTCAAATTTTGGAGCCTACCAAGAACAGTACCAACTAGAAAGGAGTCATATTTTCTTCTGCTACCAGCACTCTCCCTGCTTCTATAGAAATAAGAGAGAAAAAAACAACCAGTAGAAAGCATCTCAATATTGCAGTGCCATGACACTGCTCCCAACACAAAGAGACACTGCAGAGCTCCAATGTTAAATGGTAAAGCCAAGTAGTTGTCATCCAGCTCAAAGTCTTCATGTTTTCTCATTTTATACCTCCTCCCTGCTGAGAGGCTTATGCCAAAAAGCAGTTATTTATCAGGAAAAAAGGCCCTGCACACCAAGATCTTTGTGTTGGATTCCACAGCAAGAAAATTCAGGAGGTTTTCACCAGCCCACACCACTGAACACACGAAAAACTTCCTGTCCTCCTCATCCCTGAGACTCAAACACCAGCTTTTCTAGTGAGACAAGCAGACAAATGAGAATAAATAGTCACAAGTGTCTGATAACAGAAGTTCTGAGCACCAAGGTGACCTCCAAGTTGTAAAACTCTTTATCTTTAGATTATTTACTTGTTACTTTTACTTTTTATAAATATTACACACTTCTACATAGCACTGTTTATAGGAAAAAGTTCCTCCCAAGCCCAGTAGACAAGGGCTAGTTAATTTATATTTGTTCCTTGCAAGCCTCTCTTGTCTTTTGTAGCACAGTAGAAGAGGCAATCTAATTTAAACAAAGCACATATTACTTGGAAAAGCTCTCTTATACTTGAAAAGCTTCCAAAGGTAGCTCTCTGCTTCCCCATGCTTTCACTTCTCCACTGACATGAGGAGTTAGGCACTTTCAGGTTGCCATGACATACACCAGAGTCCACTGAAGTCAGTCACAGATAATTTTCTCTCAAGTCATTAACAGGTTGAAAAAAGGACACTATGATTTTGGGGTTTATTTTCTCTTAGGAAATATTACCTTGCAGATCTTCTGGGCATGAGCTCCAGATAAACTGCCTCCAAATACAGTAAAATCCTGGAGGGAAAACAAATGTTCAGGTTAGGGAAAGAATTAAGTAAAATGATGCAAGTAAATAGTATAATCCTACAATGTTCTGTATTTGGTAGAGTGGTCCAGAACAACCTGACTCCCTGAGTGCAGTCTGCAGATCAACCCTGTTCAATCCAAGTCTCCTTTACATAGAAAAGATCTTTTCTATGTATTTACCAGTGGATTCCATGTTAAAATCACAAACTTACTATGTCTCATTTGCCTTTTATTTTTCCCTTCACAGACCCATTGTCTCTTTCTACAAAGGTTTCATTGATATTATCAATACTGAAGTAGCCTGGAGAAGTTTCAGCTGTGAGGAGGGGCAGCAGTTAAGATATGTCTGCAAACAGGCAGGAGAAAAAAAAAAAAATGGAAATATGCCACTGTTCTATACTCATGAGTTATGCTCTAAGAATTCATAATTCTTTTATGGGTGCTGGAGGGACTATGTTTGCCAAAAGTGGCTGTTGGTGGTACCCCTAGGCCTGGACAATAAGATATTTAAAAAGCAACACAAGGCCCTGGGACTGATCCAGAAGAAAAAGGGGTTGTTGGCATCTACTGGCACCAATAAAGCCCAGAGCCAATTTCTGATGAGTTTCTCTGAGGCATTCCCACCAGTCTGACTTTCAAAGAAGCCCTAAAAACCATGTGGACTGAGAACAGCATGACTGTGACTAGCAGCTGAACCAAAAAGGAAGGGACATCTCAGGTAGCAGCTTGGTTTGGAGGGGAAAAAGGTCTTTAAATATAAAAAAAAAAAAGAGATGTATCATGAAGGTACATTTAAATTCTTTTTAATACAAAACCTGCCCTCTATTTGTGGTGTTCTATAATTAAAGCTTGTAATTGGCTCCTATCTTAAATTCAGGCCTACATACCAGTGTCCTTCCTTGGGGGAACTACACTTCCAAGACAAAAAGGGCAGGGTGTGCATCTTGCTCCAAGGTCACCCAGCAACAATCACTTTGGGCATGATACCAAACTGAACAAAGGCTACTCTGTGGCCCAGAACAAGAGAAGCTGTTACCAGTGATCTGAAAGAAAGCTTTTCTTTCACAGTGTTAAGACTACCCAAGATAAATCTCCACCTCTGGTGTTTCATTGAAAATATTTTAATATAAAAAGTGTATTTTATCTATCTATTTATACACTACATATCACAATCCCTTCAACTAATCAGAGAGCTTGAACTTGAGAAACAATTCAAGGTTGCTCAAGTGCCCTCTGTCATGAATTCCACTCATTGCAATTCCAATGAGTGGACATCTCCAGCAAACAGCCCCTGTTCTGCAGCCTGAAACCCTGAAGATGGTTCTCAGAACTTGCCAAGCCCTCCACTGACACTCTCAGGTCTCCACATCCCTGCAGGAGGGACAGAGCCAAAGCTTTAAGCACAGTGTTCAGTGACTTCTCCACTAATTCACTTCTTGAGGGGACTCCTCCATTCTCTCAGCACATCATGATGTTACATGGAGTAGTAAGTTTGTTTTTTCAAAGCATTCTCACTGGCTCTACATTCTTCACTCTTTTCACCTCACCCTTGTCACAACTGGGCAAATCTCTCACCCAACAGAGTTTGTAGAAAGGCTTTTTTGCTTCCTGTCTGAAGGTGCCCTGCTTCCTCCCACAGGATGTTGTGTCCATCTTACACATATTGCTAGAAAGTAAACAGCTACATTGCCACATGGCCACACTGAACTACTGTGAATCTATTTCAAGGGGTAAGTTCCTGCTATTTAAAAACCAACAAGCAAAACCATACCTGACTGAAAACATAAGCCAGCCTCCCATTAATCCGTCCACGGCCTGTCACCACACTGTCCCCAGGATACTGCATTAAAAAACAAATACATTCATTAAAAATTAGAATTAACATTTCAAAGCAGCAACAATATCCACTAAAAACTCACAAACTTATGCTGAGTACTGAGTCAGAGCAAAGACTGAGTCTTCAGGAGGACTGGTCTTTCATGTTTGCAGTGGGGGCTCCACAAAGATTTCCCCCAGCCCTGGAATAGAACCCTAGAGGTAATATCCCATATTAGTTGTCTTGGTGTAAAGTTTAGTGAATTTTGCACTTTCTCTTCCAATTTCAGCTCATCTGGATAAAAGGTACATCATGTCCTTAGAGACCTTTTATTATGACCACTTGATTTTTTATCAAGAATGGACACAGCAAATAAACCTTTCTTGAGGTGTTGTTACAGGGGAAAAAAAGAACCCTGAAAAGGTAAAAAAATAATTAGAGTCATCTATTATATTTCAACTTGACCTGTCCCATTTTTCACCCTGTAAATAAGGGAAGAAGAAAGAGCTGGAAGAGGAAATGGAGACTGAATCTTTCTATCTGTGTTGTCTCACTTTTTAGTAAAGGAACTACATAAAAGCCTTTCAAGACAACAGTAGAAAAGGAACTTTACTGGGCTGCCAAAGGAATTCCAGGCATTTCAATGCTTTTTGCTATTAAAAAGAAAAAAAGAGTGTGTAGTGCAGGGCCATTTACACTCAAGGTGATGTGTTGTCAGGAAGGTCATACTGGTCTGGGAGCTTTTCTGAGGCTGCACAGGCAGCACCTGTTGGTAAACTCATGGTTCTTGGCACACACAACAGCAGGAACACACCTGTAGTTGCAGCCATTCTCCTACAGGTGACTCCTAAAAGCCCCAGCAGCCTGCACAGCATCCTGGATGTGAGTACAAGTCTCACCCTACCTTCAGAAAGCTCCAGGAACTTCATGCTAAACATATTCCAGCTCACTGGCCAGTCAGGTCACCTGTTGTGAAACTGTGCTCTGTAAACACAACCTGTAGCTCACTGAAAGGTGACTTCTGAAGGACAAGGAAAAAAATTAACCCTCTTGTCACTCTCAGGACTTTGCTACTCCAGGCCCATCTGCACCAGCCACCTGCACAGCCCAGCAGGTTTGTAGGTCCCTTCTGTACTAAATCAAACGAAAGACTTTTCCCCATGTAGTTACTTATCAGGTATCAATGTCATGGTGAGAGATCTGGGGGAGCCACAGATTCTCCCTCTTCTTCATGAGTCTCATGTACCAGGTTGGTTTAGAATATGTGGCCATATATATGAAAACTGCAGAAGCAAGCAGGTTGCAACCTGCACACAGACCATGAATTTCCAAACATATCACATTTTAAGGCCCTAAAGGGTTTTATGATTCTGTATTTTGGCAGGCATAAATATGGATCTGAGTTATCTCATCCTATAACTCCAATGTTACCTGTAAGGAGACAGAAGTATCTACCTGTATTTGTTCTTCATATCTGACTTTATTGATAAAGTTCTAGCTACAAAGCTCTGCAACCTCCTCTGTTATTTAAGATACAAATGTAAGACAATATCCAGGGAGGTATTTGAAGCAAACAAATGACCTTATAAAAAAGGTATCAAGTTTAGACAATGGAAAAGTAAACCATGTAAGCTGTTAAGAGTAATAAAAGGAAATTTACAAAACAATAAATAAAAAATAAAGCAGAAGATATTACATGTGAACAGAAAAGCCTATTTTTAACCAGCTGGGTGGCTAAACAGCAGAGAACAAAGAAACAAAGAGTTCTATGAAATAAAACTACCTTGTTCTTACTAGAGTCCATCCCAAAGTCAGCACATCGGTGCTCCACAAACATGTCATACTCATCAAAACTGCCGGGGTCCAACAGCAGAAGAATCCGTTCCCTTGCTGTCAGCTTCCCCTGAAACAAAGCCACAATTAACACACCCATCAGGTGGTTCTGCCTCTGATTAAACTACATCAGCTGGTGGTCATTAAACAAACACAGCCTCACCTGAGGCCCATTAAGCAAATGCCTCCCCCAAAGCTGCAAACAGCCCACGGAGTGATTATCCTCCTCAAAACCAAAGCCAGAGGTTGAGAAGGCAGCTGGCTATTGGAGCAGCAGCACCACAAGATAAAGCAAACAATCGCAGAGTCTTTTCAACAGATGCAAAAGCATCACAGCTATTTTTGCCTACACATTTAAATGCTGCTATTAAGGCCTTTGTTCTATTCTTAAACACAGAACCCTCCCGCAGCTGAGCCAGTCCTCACCAACAGTTCAAGGCTCCATTCACCACCCTCAACATCTTACTGCAGCAAACCAGAGGAAAAAGGAAACGGGACAGCCCGAAGGAATTTTCTGACAAAACCCCTTTGTCCTTTTTTCTGTTGGACACTCCTATAGGCAAAAGTGGAGTAAGGGGCCAAGAACATAATCAAGTGACCAGCTACGCATGTCCCTTGCTCAGTACTAATGATGCCATGCAGTAATAAAGAGCATCATTATTTTAAAAATAAAGGGGGTTTTATCTTAAAAAAAGTAGTTTTTTATCTTCCAAGCAAATTTGTTATTTCCAACCCAGGCAAGCATCTGCCTACAAAGGTCAGGGCACCTGGGTAGTCTTCTTTAGGGGATGGTGTGACCCCACCTCAACATGACATTAAAAGACAGCTCGGCTTCTCTACAAAACCTCTGATCAGCAGGTCAGAAAGTTCATGAAAATCAACAAATGTAGGAAAGACTAAAGTAAGTCACAGATTTAACTTATATAAAACATGACATGTTTGAGGCCTCTAGACACACAGAAATGCTGGAATATTGGTATGTCAGTGTCTGAAATGCAGCTCAGTGAGCCTGTAACTCTTTTCAAATGCTGTATAACTGCAGGAGGGAAACCCCTGATGGGTGAATTGATCGTTCATGTGAATAACTATTACCATCTCCTGGATGCCATGTGGTACCACTGGGTCCTTGCCCTAAGAGAAGACATCCCAGCAAGAAACAGTAAACAGAAACAGGACAACTACGTTGCCACCCCCTCAGCATTGCCTAAATTCTGAACAATAGGGACTAGAAATCCAGCTGTTGCCAACCTTCCCATCTGTCTTTTCCTCTGCCTTATGTCCACTCTTTGCTCTCACCTCCTAGAAGATCAGTTTAAATCTGCAGCTGAAGCTGGGCTGGCCGGTTACAGCTCCAGGCCCAGTGAAGCATTAAGCAACCTCGAACTCGCCCTCACACGAGAGGCAGCGGTTGCCAGGTCTGTCTGTGCACACGTATTGAGCCCATCTCGGTGACAGAGCGGAGATAAATGAATTATTCTTTTTTTTCCGCCTGGAGGAGCAGGTAACACAGTCACTGACGCCGCCTCAGGGAAGCTTCCCCGCGGAGGGGCTCGGCAGCCAAGCCGCCCAGCAGCCCTCATGATGTGGAGCTGCCCCGGGCCGTGCGCAGCCCCCCAGGCCGTGAGAAGCTGTCCCGGGCCGTGCGCAGCCCCCCGTGATGTGGAGCTGCCCCGGTTGTACCGAGCCGCCCCGGTCTCCGGCACTCCCGCCATTTCCGCCTCTGACCGCGGGAGGCCGTCCCAGCCGTACCCGCGGTGGCAC
>VYZX01010826.1:45394-55686 GCA_013401335.1 Brachypteracias leptosomus
CCCTGGAGACAGCGGGCCCCGTTCCGGAGCCCCGGGGCGGCCGTGACCCCCCTCTCCCTCCCCGCCGCGCCTGCCGCGAAACGGAAGCGGCCCGTTCCGGACCCGGCGGCGGGCCGGAGGGGGCAGCGGGGTGGGGGGCTCTTCTCCCCGCGGCTCACCCGCTTGTGCTGGGCGTCGATGCGGGCCTGGCCGCCGCCGAGCAGCGCGGCGCGGCGCTTCTCCTCGATGCGCTCGGGCACGGAGGGCGGGCGGCCGCCCGAGGCTCCCCGGTACAGCGGCGGCACCGNCGGCCGTGGCAGGCCCAGGCCCTGGGCCCCGGAGCGGAGCGGGGCGGCGCTCGGTCCGGCCGTGCTCGGTTGCGGGGAGGCCGAGGCCCGGGCCCGCACGGATAAGAGACCCCCGGGGAGGACCCAGCCGGTGTCGGTAAACACGCTCCCCTCTGGGCGGCAGGGCCGAGAAGGGGGAGCGACCGCAGCCGGCTGGGCCCTGCCCGGTCCCGACGCGCAGCCCGGGGTTCCCTCGGCCCAGCTGGTGGTGGCTTTTGTCTCGGCGCAGGGAAGCTCGCCCACGGACCACCCCGACAGCGCATCCCTTCCTCTTTTATGGAGATCGTGTTTTGGCTTTGGAAAACTTGGATTTCAGAAGTGGAGATGGGAAGGAAAAGTGTTTAACTCTCCCGATTCGCTGCCCTCTCTTTTCCTCTGAGTGCTGGGGAGTGTTTGTTATGAAAAGGCTGTCCCTGTGACCGATTCTCTGCCTCCTATTAACAGGCAGTCTGGCTCTCGTCACAGCACACTTTCATAAGAGTCAAGAAAATCGAGACCCCACAGAAAGGGAGGGGTGGGGGTGCCTGGGGAATACACATCGCACATGCCAAGTGACCGAGTGCAGCTCATCCGCAATCCAGAGATCTGAGCTCATCCCTTCCCGGGCAGTTCTCAGGATTGCAAACACGACCATCTGTTGAGCAGCTAATTTGCTGCCCCTGTAGCCCACCTCAGATCCTGACCACCAAGAAATAACTGGGTAGTTGAAAACACTGAAATACTGCCAGGTGAACATTCCCTTACATGACCATATACTAAGCACAAAGGAGGACACAAAACCCACAAGGGTAAGTCAGGAATGATCTCCAAGAATGGAAACTCTTGGATTACACAGCATATACAAGCTGTTACATAATCATTCATTTCAGAAGGGCTCTCAGGCTCCAGTCCAGCCTCCTCAGAACACAGTCAGTGCTCAATTCATACCAGTTTTCTCAGGGTTTTGTCCCTTGGATCTTAAACATCTGTGAGGACAGAGCTGGGCACATCTTTCCCACCCCATTTCAGTCGATACTGTCCCTCCTCACCATGATGGCCCAGCCTGGATACAACTGTAGTAAGAGATCCTGTCAAAAACCTTACCCATGTCAAAGTAGATGACATCCACTGCTCCTCCCTCATCCTCATCACTAAAAGGCACTGAGGTTGGTCATACATGATTTACCCTTCCTTAATCTATGATGACTATTCCAAATCATCTTCCCTTTCATGGGCCCGAAAAAGGTATCCAAGAAGTACCCACTACTGGAGCCACTCTTCTTGAACCCTGCCTGTAGGCCCAAAGACCTGGGGAGATCTTGGCAGTGAAGGTCAAGACAAGGAAGGCATTGATACCTCAGCCCATGCCCTACCTAGCATGAGACTGTTTCAGCCCCCAGCCAGAGCAACTGCAAGATGAGAGTTGCATTCCTGCCTTTCTGAGAGATAGCTCATCCTCTGCAGCACCTAAATGGGCACTTGACAGTCCCCAAACAGGCCCAGTCAAAAACCAACAAGTGGAGTTCTCCCTGATCATGAAATAGCTCAAGCAAGAGGAAATGTTTGAAGCAAAAGCCTCCACTGTCCCTCAGTGGGAAATACTTGGGTGCTGAAGGTTGGTTAAGTATCATGTGGGCTGGCTACAATAGCTTCTGATTTCAAAATAAACATGAAAAGCAATTCTGCACCTTTAGAAGTTAAAATTACCACTATTCAGAACATGGGTCACCTGCATAAAAGGTTAGAAACTTCCATGCTGTGAATGGAAAGGCTTCAAGAAGAGCCCATCCTGGAAGAGAGAGTTGGCTTGCCCCAACAGTGTGGCAGTGGGAGCTACTGGAAGCAAAAGGCATTCTTCAGATAGTTGGAAGTTCTGCCCAGTAGAGGAGTATGGGGGAAAACAGAATTGTAAATTGGTGCAGGTTCATGTAAAACACAGAGTGAAGAGGCCAAAAAGTACTTTTAGGAACAACTCTTGCTAGAAGTAGGAAAACTAGTAAATTCTTCTTTCAAATACATGAGGAAAAGGAAGCATGCCAGAGAATCTGGCAATGAGACAAATCAAGATTAAAGGGATCACTCAGACTATACAACCACAGCAGAAAAATGTTGTTTGTTTTGTTTTACATTTGAATTCAGTGCAAAGGAACTTAGGAAGATTTCTGTGCCAAAAAAACTGGTTTTTATTTGATGAAGGGATACATTGGAGGTTCTGTTTCACCCTGAAGAGTAGAAGATTAAGTTATAGAGAAAAAAAATCATTAACACTAACAAGTCTCCAGGACTAATCTGTTTTCACCTCAGTGTCACAATTCAGAGGTGAACTAAATTAAATCTCAAGTCTCCTGGTGAAAACTTGTATGGCAGGTGACTATTGCCATGCCAATTTTTAAGGCAGGCATTAAGGGATTTAAGAAAACTAGAAACCTGTCAATCCATTATGAATTATGAAGCAAAACAGATAAAAAAAACCCACCATCAAATCCACACCCAACCAAAAACCTGTATTAGCAATCATGTAAATAAATAGGACATAGTGAGGAAGGGCTGACACAGGTTTTGTACAGAAATTCATGCCATGTAGATCTAGTGGTTTTATTTACCACATAAAACATATGCAAGGAAGATTCATTTCATATAATTACCAGGATTTCCAGAGGCCTTTGAGAACGTCCCTTATTAGAAGCCCCTGAAACTAAGTTGTCATTAGATTAAAAGGAAGGTCCTGTCATGAAGGAACAGTCATTTAGGAAATAGAGTGAAAAGTGAATTTTCACAGTGAAAGGATTTTACCAGCAAGTCCCTCAGGACTCTGAGTTTCTGTTCCTCAAGTTGGGACCTATTCTCTTCATCACAACTGTTAAATATCTAGAGTGGGTCTAAGTAAGGTACAATTTCCTGCTGAGACCAAATGATTTGGTTAATGATAGTTATGGTGCTTGGCTGAAAAACCACCAAAGGACCTCACAGAGCTCAGACAGAGATGAAATTTAAGTAGATATCAAGTGCTGCACTGGGGAAAAACACTCCCAAGAATACATATAAGAGACTATGCTAGGAAAATAATACTATATGCATACAATATTATTAGTGTTCCCTACATACTTGTCATTGCCTGCTTTTGGAAGTGGGATATTGAGCTTAGTTCTGACAGAGTCATTCTTACAGTCCTATATTGTGAGAATGGTTAAGTTAGAGATTGTCTCAGAGATGCAACAGAAAGCATTCTCCAGGCAGTTTCTCAGGGAGCCCCTGCAATGCAATTCAGTGAAAGAGGAGAAAGGATTTGGGGGCCAAATCCAGTTACAAGAGGACTTTAAATCATGAGAAGACAGTCACTAGCTATTCAATTTTCCCATGTTTCAAACAGCAATTTGTGTATATTGTTGGTAAACAGAAGTAGTCAATAAAAACCAGTTCCATTATCAATTTGTTTTCCTGTAAGAAACAGCCCAAGGTCATCAATGGCAATTGACTTAAGTCAGAGTCACAAGTGCACAAGAGGTGGATTCTTGTTCCCAGAAATGCATGTACAGTAGCATTCTCACTAAACCCCAATTAAACTGGAATACGTGCAGAGCTGAACCAGTATTTCTACATTAGCAGTTTGGCTCAGAATCAGCTTGAATATTCAGTGCTAATCCCAGATCATCTCTACTTGCTTTGTGCTGTTCCAAACTGAACTGGAGTGAGAGTCCTGTTCTGACAAAACTCCTGCACTCCTGGTTGCTGAACCAACTCACAACTCACACCAGGGATGAGCTGGGGACTCACAAAAACAAGCAGACCTCAGACAAGCTCTAAAGCCAAAACTGATTCACAGATACTAAATCCAGAAGTGACTGCTGGGATCATGTCAGATCAGGAGAGTGTCTTGGTAAGATATTATCTGAATTGTATATTTTCATCAACTATGAAATAATAATACTACATTGTTTTTAAAAGAAAAAGGAGAACTTTATAATCTTTGTCTGATATAGTGCAATAATCAGTTTGTTCTGGTTCCTCAGAAAAAGCCTGTCAGAAGACCTCTGAGTGAAGACAGTAGTAACTACAAAGTGTCTATTGAAAAAGGCACTTGTAGTCTTCCAACTTCAAAACAAGAAAAAGCAGCAAGGGGATTAACTATCTGTCATCAGGCAGAAGGTTTTTCATTACAGAATGTTTGCTCAAAGAAAAGCTGCACAAAGGACATATGGATCTAAGAAGTCACCTTAAGGAAGTCCCAGTAATACTTGTTTGCCTGGATGGGGAGCAAGGCAGCCAAGGAAGAAGTAAGGCCAGTGTTTCCAGCAGTTTTTCTATCCCACTTACAGCTAAGACACAAAGGAGAGAAGTCAGAATATCCCTGCTTAATAATAAAGCAAACCACCAAGCTAAAAGCTGTCTGTTTTTTGAAAGAGGTGCCCCCTGCATCAGCTTCCTCACAGCTTGGTGGGTGGTTGGGAAGGTGACCAAAGACAAAGGCACTGATGCCACTGGAAGCAAAATTCAATGACCAGCTCTTCTGCAAACACAGAATTTGCTCACCCTCTCCCCCCTACTCCTTACAATTTAATAAGCTGTCCAAATTAATTTTTGAACTCTTGGAAAGAGTCATCATCCTGAGCTGGCTGGCACATGTAAGAGCTAGAACAGGAGTAAAGTGGTACCTCATCTGAGCTGATAGAGCACCTGAGATTTTCCTGACACAAAGAAAACAAGAACCCCTATCTAAACAAGCAACATTTGATTTTGGATTTATGGTGCTGTAACCAGGGAGGAGGGAAGGAAAAAACAAAGTTCTTCCAAGACCTTTTTTCCTTTGTCAACACCAGAAAAGAAAGAAACAGCTTGAGTGAGGAGATGAACTGCTGTGAGCTCTATCAATACCCTTCTGCTTCTAACATTCATGGTGGGAATCTGGTTTGTGACACTTTTGAAAGGTAAACAGATTTTTTACATTAGCCACAATATAAAGTCCACTCACACAGTTGATATAAATACCACCACAAGGAAAAAAATAACTGAAAAAGGTACTTTTGTAAATATAAAAGATCAACATAGAACATGTCTAGCATCTGGTACAAGCTCTCAGGTCCTGTTCTGGAAAAAAGGAGGAATCAATCTCATCTGACAGAACACAGTTGTACAGGTGTACCCCAAGACTTCTGCTTATACCTACACAATTTAATACCAACAGGAGGAACTTGATTACCAAAGATCTACTATGATATGCAAAATGCATGACTGTACTTGATGCTGATTCAAACAGCCCAAGTATTAGGCCAGGCATGCTCACATAGCTGGAGAGAAGCTCTTGCAGCTACACCCACTGGCCTGCTTCAGATCAGTGAAGTGCTGGGAGAACTACAGGAGAAAGTTCTACTGAATAACAAATGCAGGGGAACACGTCCTATAAATTCAGCCTGTGAAAATTCCCTTTAAATATATCACCCAAATGCAGTAAGTGAATTGTGGGTGACTGGCTTGTAGAGAACAATAAGTAAAAGCCATAACAATAGTGACTTAGTGGGTGGGTTTTGTATTGATATTCAGGGACCTTAAAATTACCGAGGAATATTCATTTTCAATTCCTCATGAATCCAAAGCAGAAATAGACTCTTGTTTATTTGCTGGGTGTTTCTGAAAAGTAGCAGATAGACCAAAAAAAACAATAAACCACTAACCAACCAAAACCACAATTGCAAAGAACTGGTGGACCTAACAAACATTGTTATTTTCTGTCTGCACAGCATTGTGTATTTCAGTGTTCAACAACTGGGGAAGAAATCTTCTGGCTTAGAAGAACAGGGAATTTCTCTGCACTAGTAAAGACACAAATTGTACTGTGCTACTCCAGGTCTCAAGGTTGATAATGTAAGTGCCTTTCCCCCACACCCCCAAAAGGCTACTTGCAAAAATAACCCAACTACAAAAGCAGGACTTGGCTTCTTCATATGTGAACATGTACTTGAACAAAGAGGCATCCCAGCCACTCCTGTCACCTGTAAGAAATGGGATGTCCCTGGCATGAACTTCTCAAATCAAAGATAATTCTCAGAGAAGGACCCTGATGTGAGATTAGCAATTAGTAAACAACCTTTTGGAAAAAGTGGCCACACTGGAATGAGAACAATTTTGAAGACTGAGGGAAAAAATTGTTATAATGGGAAAGTCTAGAGTTCATTTATGAATATAAAATAAGACAAACCCAATGAGACCAGGGGCTGCCAGGGTGCTCTGTTTTATCAGCATTCTGAGGCAATGTCACAGCTGGACCACACCCTTGGACATTTGGAGGTTGCAAAACTAAAAGGACAATCCTCTGAAACAAAATGCAGGGGGAATTAAAAAGGCAGAGCCAAGTTAATGGATACAGCCTGTGCTGCAGGAGAGGTCCCTGCAGCTGTGTGTGGTTGGGATGGTAACAGGGCTGAGCAGGTAGCCATGGATCACTTCACAGAAAGGCCACAGGCTTTGCAGACTAATGCTAACACCTCAGGTTCCTTCTGATTGCTTCTTGGAAAATTCAGCCCTTGTCTTTCTTAGAAGCTGTGGGGACACCTATTGTTCCTTTCTTCCATAGTTACTGTGATTTCATACTTATTAGTATTTTCTTTTGTTAATTCATTAATAACATCAGCCCAGAAAACACAAGCATCTCTGACTACCTTAGAACTGTCCCAATCACTCCAGCCTTATCCTGTCTCTCTTTTCTTGATATTCAAAATGTAACAACACAGGAGGAAAAGTCCATCAAGTCAAACAAGCAAGGAATCTGAAGAAAGTTTGTCATTGGCAAAACCAAACAGAAAACCACAACAAACCAACAAATCCTATAAAACCCCAACAACAAATCCCCACCAGTTTCCTCACATCCAAGCTTTCAGAGGCAGTAGATGTGGGGACAAGTATTTTTTTTCCTCAGTTGATAACTTTCCCTTAAAGACACAACACTACAGGAATCACATGCTTAAGGATGCACCACTTCCACAACAAAAGGATCTCTAGACACAGGGAGCTCCTTCATCACCTTGTGTTCTATATAATACATTTTAAAAGATCCATCCATTGAGATCTAAATGGTTATTCTGTAATAAAGAATCAGAACCTTAAAACTATCACCCCAGGACTTAGAACATTAGTGCAGATATTCGAGTTCACAGGCCATAATCTAACCTAGTCTAAATGAAAGGGACAACTCTACTGAAGGGCAGGACTAGGGCTGTGATTGCAGAGATAATTTACAATTTAACTTAACCTCCAGAGCAAAGAGAGGACACTTGTTTGCTGCCCAACACCAAGGAATTTGATATGTTGAAACAGCACCAGGTTTTAAATATTGAGCTGATTTTCAGGCACAAGGAAAACTCATCAAAAACTTTTGCCCCCCCCCCTTTTTTTTTAAGTACTATTTGCATTAAATTTTCTAACAAATGTCCTCTTTTGTACTCTCCCCTCACCCTCCTAGATCTCAGGAAATACTAACTATTCTTCACCAATTTAAAGCAGACACAGGTCTCTCTAAAATGGCCTCCCAAGGCATCTTCATTAAAGCTATTTCAGTTTTCTTTTAAAATTCTTAAGTCTCTCTCTCCCATTCCCTTTCTCTCCCCAATTGAGAAGGGAGCCAACAGAGACCCATAAGTTTTCTCCCTTATTCCCTTTCTTTTCCCCTTTTTGGGGGGAAAGAGGGGTTAACAGAGAGTGTCCAGCCAGCCAACCCTAAACCTTGACACACTGGCTGGTAGATGAGCAGTGCGAACACTCATGCCACAAGTACCAGGGAGCAGCAAAAGTGGCTCCTGCAGAGGGGAAGGTGAGCCAGGAAGGTGACAACAAAGCAAGCAAAGGTAGTGTATCACTGACAAAAAACACAGTTACTTACCAGGAAGAGCAGAGCAGGTCCAGCAGCAGTAACAGAGAAGACAACAGCACTCCAGAGTAACTCCAGAAGACAACAGCAACCAGGTAGATCCAAGGCCAAAGCAGAAAGTCAGCAGGCTGAGGAAAGGGCAAGGTCTTGTGCTTAAAGGCAGCTCCTAAGGCAAAGCAGAGAGGGCCCAGGTGAAACTTCTTACAGCTTGGCCATTTCTCAGCAGGCTGATCCCAGGTCACACAGCTGCACATCAGAGCTGGCCTCATGCACAGGCAGGCAGCCAAACCCCTGAGGGCAGGGAGAGAGGCTGCAGAGCCTGGTGGTGAGCTCAAGACCCTAATATTTAGTCTTACCACTCTATTTGTCCTAGTGATCACAAACAGCTGAGGATCTAACCCAATCTGTTTAGATAGCAGGACTCGGCCTCCAGAACAGTGACGCTGATTAGAAGAAACAATCAACAGATGTAGGGAAAATTCTATCTGTACTATTAGACCCTCAGCTCAAGGGTCTGACTAAAATAAAAGTCCAATTTGCCAGATCACGCAGCAATAATGAGGGAAAAAAGCACTATGGGCTTCCTCTGGTCAAAGCAAGACCTAGTCAGTCTTGCTACTCTTGCAATTTCATATTCAGTTATTACCATAATTTTTAAGAGTAAGATTTACTTCCAGTTCTAGAGAGTTTATATTAATGCTGTGATGGGGATATTGAGGTTTGGTCCTGGAATGCTACTGATGGCAACTGCTGAATCCAGTTCGTGCACAATACCCCAAAGGAGTACATCCCAAAAATCAGACAAGTCTGGTAAAACTCTTTGGATGTTGGGTGTTAGTTCCTTGAATAGCAGCCAGAGCAGTGTGAGATATAATTGGGAAGAGTTGAGAGTGTTGAGGACACTCTGTTTGGGGTTTGGCAGAAGATGTGGCACAGGGAAGCGTGTATGAGAATGTGTACTCGGGGGAAATCACTTGAACACTCTCAGTTTGTTGGCTTGGTGCAGCACATAAGGTGTTTCTGGCACTAAGCTGAAGAAGGAATTTGGCATTTTACAGATAATATACCTGTACACTGAGAGTGAGGACGAAGATGCTGTGCCATGAAAGGAAATTGGGTTAGGAACTGAATGTTAGGAACTGGTGTGTGAAGCCAGCATCAGATGGGGAAGGAGCTGGACAGCTTGTGGAGGACCAGAAGTGCTAAATATGTATTTGGAGTCAAATATTCCTATATTTTGTATGCACATTCATTTTGAGTTGGGCTGGAAAGCTGGGGGGATTCATAAAGAGAACAAGGAACTGAAAGATACAGGTGGAACTCCTTGATTAGTTTAACATGGGTGACTCCAGGTGAACAGAGAGGGACAAGTGGGGAAAAAGGAGAGGTTCTGTCAGACAGCTCCCCAGAAGGCCAAACAGAGAAGTAGGGAGAGAGCTGCCTTGATGGCACTGGCAGTGTCACAAGACAGGATCTAGAGGGGTGTAGAATGGCCTCAGTGGGGTTTACTGTGGAAATAGAAGTTCCCTCCATATGTCCCCAAAATGATCTAGAACCTGTACCAAACCCCTCCTGTCCCCTTGCCTTGGTCATACCTGCCCCAAGCCTGTGGATCCACTGCTGCATTATACGTTGGGGTCTCCAGAGCACAAGAACACTCGTGACAATCTTCTGTCTAAACAGCCATGTGTGGGCAGCTCGGGGTGTCCAGTGGGGCGTCCAGACCTCATGTGGGAAGGGTGTGCTCTGCAGCTCCTGTGCCAGATCTGAGAACCTCTGAGGCCCTGAGCTCTCTCACTTTGAAGGTAGACACGCTGAACTTGCTCCATGCTGGCTTGAAAGGGAGGTCCAGTTGGTACTCTGGAGCCTCGAACCCTCACAGAAGCCTGAAGTATGTGCCAGGCCTGGCTGCAGGTTCCAGGATGGCCCGAGGCGGGGCCCGATTCCTCAGCCTGAGGGGAGCGGAGGCCCTCGCCATGACAGGCGCTCGCAGCCGTGACCGTGCCCAGCCGCTCTGGAGGCACGGCCTCCCCTGAGGCGACGGCCTCGGGCGCGGGGAAAGCCCGAACGGCCCGGAGGCGGCCGGCCCCGCCCGCCCGGCGACCCGCCCTCCGCGGAGCAGGCGCGGT
>VYZX01010826.1:57306-135381 GCA_013401335.1 Brachypteracias leptosomus
CCCCCGGTAGTTGTAAATCCTGGCCCTGTGTCTGTTTGTATTTTCCTAAGAGGGTGGATTTACATCCACTATGTTCGCATGTGTTTATCTTTACTGATGTGTTTGGCCACACTAAGATTTAATTGAATTACCGGGGTTTATAAGGTTAAATTATTTTATTTACAGGATCAGGGTTTCAGCTGTTAGGCTCCTAAGCTAGTGTTGGATGCTTCCTATCCTGTAGCTATTGGATCCTCCCACTTAAAGTCTTAGAAAATAGAGATGTGTTTGTACTGGGAGAGAGGGAGCCTGTTCCCAGGGTCACTGCATCGTCATTTCCTCAAGTCATTTGTCCAGGGGTTTTTTTTCTCACATAACCCTGAGGTCAGTATTGATGCACCTCTGCTCTTTATCTCTTGCTTATTACTTTAGGCCCTGTTAATTCCAATCCCTAACTCCTGCTTTTTTTTCCCATAAATCCTTCTTGGTTTTGGTCAATCACTAGTCTGATTTTGCCTAGAAAGATACTAATATTTTTTTCTGATTAAAAAAAACCCCATATATTTAAATGAGATATTTACACAGGGCCTATGTGTTTCTAACTACTGCACTGTCTGACCTCTCCACTTTAAGACTGGTCTTCTGAAATTGTTCTCCTTGCCTTGACTTCTTCCCTTCTTTGCCTTTTGCAATCTTATTTTTACACTCTGTGCTACTGAAATCGTCTCTCTTTAATTTATCCATGCCCAAATTCCTGAGCTGTTTTTTCCCCTCTTCAACTTTTCTTGCTTGGCTTTTCTGACTCTGTTTGGTAGAGCAAACCACACTTTTTAATTTGTTTTCTTCTATTGACTTTTGCCTCAGTGGGTACTTCTACTTCCAGACTACTTCTTGATGGCTCCACTTTCTCTTTTCATCCCTTGTTTTCTTTGAACTTCAAGGTTATTGCTTCAGCTTATATCTTTTTTTTTTTTCCACTGTGGCTAGCTCTCAGATAACTGTGGCCACTGTTTGTTGCAAATATTTTGTCTACCAGTGATTCCCCACATTATCTCTCTGTGTCTTGGGCTCCTGCTTGAGGCTTGGTAGCACACAGAGGCCTCAGTGAAGACCAGGCTCTTTGTGAAGCCCTAGAATAAAACAATTTCTGCCCTGCAGAGTTAGTAGAGTGTCTTTTTTTAACCTTTAGGCATTTATTCATGGGAGAGTGGTCCTGCCCAGTACCAAACTGTCCACTTAGGTGTTGACCAGCAGTCATAAATCTTCAGCTCAAACTGGTAGAGGAAAATCCACCTTCTTATCCTTGTTTGCTTTTTGTGTTCCTTTTCTCCCACTTCTGCCATGGGTGAATTCTGGTGCCTTTTTCTCTCTTTGCCCCCCTGACCTTGCTATAATAATTTTTTAAATATTTTTTTTCTCTTGTTAGTGCTAAGAGCTCTTCTGCCTCCTGCATCCTTAAGGACATTTAAAGCATATCTAGCTGTCAAAACCTTTTTAACTTTGGTGTTTGAAAAGGTAAAGTTTAAGTACTGAGGTAGAGATTACTTTGTGAGCTGTCATGATCACAAGAGTGAGTGCTGTGACCACCTAAAACTTTACAGTATGGGGTTCTTTAAATATGTAGAAGCTTTTCAGACACTTACTTCTTTCTAACCTATTTATCTGTTTACTCCATGAGATCAAAATTTCTGGGTATGGGTTCATGGACATGGAACTTTGAGTGTCTGGTACTTTCCTTGTCCAGGTCTTAGTGGAATTTCCCTTGGGAAATTACTCCTCAAATTAGTGCTCCCTTATGTCATTAGTATTTGATCTCTGAATGCATTCTGTAACACTTTGTGGGGTGTAGGTATTAATTCCGTGGTCAAGATTGTCCCTTTAATAGTAGGGAATTGTTTTGAGAAGAAATTAGTGACAGCTCTATAAACCAACCAGCATTATTGTGCTTTCACTGCTTTGTCAATGCAACTTTGTCAACTCATTTTCTTCTGATCTCGTGGTCTAAACCAGCTCACAGAAGTTTCTGGACCCACATAATGACAAAATTCTAATTAAAGCTCTGATTTTAGATTCAGATTGTCACACATGAAGTTCCATCAGTAGAAAGTCATCATGTAAGGGCAGTGTGTCTAAGTCAACATCTGCCCCAGGTGGATGTGAAGCCTCTGTCTTACCTCATGGGTTATAAAGGTTAAGTTATAAAGGTTAAATTATGTTGATACGTGGTGTATGTTTCTAGGATTTAAGTGTGCTCATGTGATAGTTTCCTCGATGGTGTTGGAGGTAATGCATCATCCTTTACAGGGATGTGTAAGACACTATTTCCTAGAGCTTCTAAAACTGAACCACCCCTGAGTGTCCAGTAGACAGGAGGTATGTGCCTGATGAGCTTTGAAGATGTGGAGTCTGAGTTTCAGTCTCTGGGCTAAGGTGATAATTATTAAATTGCATGTTAATACCACATTTAATTTTAAAACAGCTTAGTAGAATTTATGCCACAAACTTCTGTGTTTTAGAAGTACTTTTGAGATAAAAATCTTCTTAGAAGTGTCTTTCTCTGTTTTGAATACCATGTAGGTTACTGCAGGTCATCCAGAGTTTCACTTGGCTTTTTTGAAATTCAGTTAAAGTGCTGATTGCCAGTCAGATCACCTTAGCTTTTTATCCATGGAAAACTTCACCCTGGAACCTCTGGAAGATCCTGAAAGGTGTGTGGAAGGTTGTTACTGCTCATTTAGAATGTGAAAGTGCTTGAAAGGTTGTGTGGCTTTAGGACAAGGCTTTGGCCAGGACCCAGCTGTAGAAATACAGGATGAGAATATAGTTCTTGCCTTAAACATCCTGTAATCTAAGTAAGGGGATGTGAGACAACATGTGGCTTAAGGGAGATGAAAGGGTGGGGAGGAACAAAGAACAGTGTGGTGGTACTGGCTGGTACCTTGTACAGCTCCTCTCAGGGTTTTGAAACAGCTCCTGATAATTTAAGTTAGAGGCTTGGAGGCCAAGTGGGAAAATAGTATTATGGAAGCAACTCCCACGCGTGGGGAGTGTTTGTTGACTTTTTGTTTTCCTATGTAAAGATTAGTGTGGGGATGTTATTTCTGTTCTGTTCTTGTGTAACAATATTAGTCCATTTTTTGGAAGATTTTATACTGTTGATATATATTGAGTCTTCTGGAACTCATTCTGATAGCTCAGTTTGAAATTTCTCCATAGTTGGTGGTATATTGAGTTGAGTGACATTTTTCCATCTTTGTGCCATCTTGTCTGTGGTGTTGGACCTGTGAAGGCTCCTCCTCTTCTTCCTCAGCCCTTGCTGAGCTAGTTCTCCATTGCTTCTGTAGTTCTGACTGACCAGTGCATGGTGTGACCTCCTCCAGACCTTGCCTGTAGCTCTTGGTGGCCTTGGTAGGTATCCCAGGTAGAGCTTTGTCATTGGGAAGTTGTGAATGAGACCTGTAGAGTTTCATTGAATTTTGATATGAAAATTCCTTACAAGTACCCAAGGGAAGAAGCACCCCAAGCAAGGGGAATGCAGGCGAATCATGGCTCTAGAGTAAGCAAAGTCTTTTTTTACACTGGTGGTATTGAGACAATCTGAGGCATGCAGCAGTCATGTGATGTCCCTCAGAGAAGAGGAGATAGTCAGGTGACACCTACATAGATGGAAACTTTCTAGAAAGTGTAATTTCTGGTCACAGATAAGGGAGAAGGCAGCAGAAACAAATTCCCACTACTGCTAAAACTTCATTATATGCATGGTAGTGGATTTTCTGTTTGGGATGTGAGCTGTGACTGAGTGAGTTAAGCCTGGGTATCAGAGATCTAAAGTGAAAAAGTGTATTTACATTTTGTGATGGAAGGGTTTAGCCTGGAGATCTTACTCCTTGTCCATTCTGCCTGTGCTAAGGAGAGGGAAGGCTGATTCCTGATGCCAGATCAGAGTTGCCTTTTCTGTTTGACAAGTGATCTGGATCCATGTGCTTTTTCAAGGTATTTTTTCATTGACATTTTCTTCTTTCCTTCATGTTTACATAGTGGTAGTTTCTAAAAAATAGGTCATTTTCCCCTTAAAAATTACTTGAATGGTTGCCAAAATACTTGTGAATTTCTGAAGTATGTGCAAAGTAACCCAAGTCTCTGAAACAACCATTGGGGAGCATGGACTGAGGGACTAAGTACCTATCAAATACCTTCTGCTGCAGGTATTCTTTCTCCTCTTGGTTTGGAGGTGACCAGCATGGGCAGTTGTCTATAAAATGTCCACTCCCACATCTCTGAATACAGCAGTTTTTGGCCAAGAACACGTTGGTTGATTTCTCTTCCTCTTAAAACTCTCCTTACTTAAATTCAGTTTCCCCTTCCTGTTTTTAAATCCTGCGTGTGACTCGTGGGAGAGCTGCTGTTTCAAGGGTGTACTGCCTAAGTTTTGATAACATAAAGTTCTACCAGTTTAATTTAGGTTGGGTTCTAAACTAAAATTATGCCTCTTCTTAGAATAAAATTGAGAAGAGAAGTAGGAGGAAAAGAAATGGTGGTTTCCACCATAACAGCTGGTTGATAATGGGCTTCCAAAGGAGGTTGCAGAGTGAAGACTGATGTGATTGGAGAGGAGTGTGTTTCCCATGGAGGTCAGGGAGATGCTGGACTGGTTCTGATGGTGGCCTGAGGATATTGATTAAACTGATTGCGATTCAGAGTGTTTGAAGAAAAGTTAATGTGTGGCCAGAAGGCATCTTTATTGGGACAGCTCAGTCGTCCAGGTCTATGGACACAGTGCATTCAAACACAGATTTCTTTGGGTTTGTTTTCTTACCAAGTTATGATTTACAGATGAGGTTCTCTAAATAGGGAGCAGGCAGCTGGAGGAGTTTGGGGGGGTCAGAAAAGATTCTTTGCATCTAATACATGACTGGAGAAATAATGCAGAGCAGAGTCTTTCTTGAGCACTCTGTTTCCAGATAGTGAAGATTTCTGTGGGAATTCATGGAGGAATTCACTTTGAAGGCCTCCAGTGATGTAATTTGTTAGTCTCTGTCTCCTGAGCCTTGCAGTCTGAGCACAGGGCTTGCTCCTTCTCTGCTGGCCTTGGAGAGCACAGTTTACTTTAACATTGCATGGTTGGTGGTGATGGTGCAAGTTTTTGCTTGGGGGGAAAAAAGGAGTTTTCATTACTTTGTTTTCTCAGAGAATGTGATCAACTAAATCTCTCAAAGCAAGTTTAACTCTTCTGAGTGCTTTGGCTGCATAGAAACCTGTGAAATTAAATTAATAATAATTGAAAATAATCTTACACCCATGGGAGAAATGTTCACTTTGCCATTTGAAGCCTCTTAAAATACAGCAACCTTGACTTCTGGAAAACATCATTACATGGAAACTTTACAGTGGATGGTGAAAAAGAGGAATTTAACTATATTATTAAAGCCTGTTTGAACTTTGCCACCTAGTTTGTTTAAAAACACATTTAGAATTTTTCCAGGCAGTGATTTGGGCAACAGAAAGTTTTTCAAACAGAAATGTGACTTTGACATAGGACTTGGTAAAATATCTTTTGTTGTTTATTATGCAGGGAGTGCAGTCAGAACAAAGCAGTGCCTTCTACAGTTAAAATGCAATTTGTTGTCATATTTCTGTGGTTTTTTGTTGGGTTTTTTTTTCCCTTGAACTTCAACTGAAGAGGTTGACTGTATTTCTCCAAATAGGCAGACAAGTAGTCTTAACTGTGTTCTTACCATGGTTAATTTGGGTTCCCATGGTGTTCAGACAAAAATAGTGCAGATTTTATTTTTCCAAAGAGTTATACAATCATTCATTCTTTAGTCCTGACCATCCCTATCTGAGGGTAATCATTTCTGTAGCTCATTTTTTCTAGTTGTTTGATGGTGGATGCTCAGAAATAATTCAGCAGCCAACAGAATGTTTCCTCTGATAATTTTGAAATAGGTTGGGGGGGGGTGTTTATGCTTTTTGCGTCCCCCATGTTTCCATTTCACCTGATGGGGAATCTATTGGTGCTTGGGAATGTCTTTGGACAACACTGTTATAGTTGTGGTGATCTAATGGCAAGATGGTAGTATTTCTTCCTGAAAACATCATTTAGTTCCCAGGTAAAGTCTTGTGTGCTGGAAGTCTTGCACAATTATTTTGTATTTCCACTTTTTGTCTATGAAACCATGTCTCACAAAAACCCTTAAAGGCCAAGTAAATTTCTGTGAACTCCTCTGACAATCCTTGTTTTGTAGACAGAGGATCCAAGTTTTGTGCTGTTCATAACTGCAACTGTGTCATGCAATTCAACCAAGAGGGTGGTTGCTACAAATGCTCATTTGTTTTCTGAGCACTGAGGAGTGGGTGTAGGAGATTGGGTGGCAGGGGGCACCTCTGCCAGGTGATCCAGGAGGTTTCTGTATGATGAGAAAAGTTGCCAACATTTTTCTAACTGGGATGGTTTGTCAGGGCAGGGGTAGGACAAACGTCTGTCTGGTGAGTCTGCTTCTTGACTTTTATGGTTCAAGCCAACCATCTTGAGTTGTATGGTTTGGAAGGGGTTTATGTTAGGGATTGAGATCTATAATAGAGACCTTTCACTGCTGCATTTCTTGCTATTCCTCAGTCTTGTTCTAAGGCAGAGGCATAATTTTAATTTAGACACCAATTTAAATTAAACTGGTAGAACTTTATACCTTGGTAGTTGTCCCTTGTCCCTTGCACTAACCTCTCTTGAAGTTTCTCTGGTTTTGAGTGTGTTTAGTTATCTTCTAGTATCCAGATCTTTCATCCATATAAAACAGATCTTACACATGTGTTTTATTTTCCTGCAGATGGCTAACAGACCTTTTCACTACTTCTCATATGCCTGCCTGTCTGTCATCAAATAGTTTTGCAAATAGTGCTTATGGGTTTTCTGTCAAACTCTGCAAATGCTGCTGCTCTTGGGATCAGATTTTTCTTTTGCATATTTTGCTTTAAAACCTCATTTGAAGTAGCTCATCTTTTCTTGGGTGGAAAGATGCTGTGTGGGGTTGAAGAAGGGAGCAGTGCAGGGAAGACTGAAGCTTGAGCTGCTGGTGGGTGGGTTGAACTTCAGAAAGCCTGTCAAGTGGTATCCCATCCTTCAAGTGACTCCCATCCTTCAGGAGGTGGTTGACTCTGAAGCTTGAATGTAGCAATTTGTTAGAGCTTGCTGCCTGTTGCTAATGATTTTAGTAGAAACAATCAGATCATGTTTAATCCAGAAATGAAAATGCTGAAAGTGCAGCCATCCAGCTGTTAAAACTCCAGCTTCTGGTTATGACTTTGAGGTGCTCACCATATATTAAGTGTACCACAGAAGTAAGCTTGTGTGTGCCTCAGCAGAGTGAGTAGAACTTCCCCTTTTGTTCACAGAAGCTTTTTGTAGTCTTGGTTTCCAAATGAAATCGTGGCCCTTGTAATGTTTGATGTTAACAGGTTAACTGGTGCAGAGGAGCTTCCTTCTTTCTTAGTGTCTTCTCCCCTTCTTCATGGATGCCAGTCTTTAATTTTGTGTTGTGTAGCAGATACCCCACTTGAGTCAGGTAGAGAGTAGAAGGAATAGAGAGCTGGGCTCTTGAGCTTTCCACCTGCTTGCTGCACATCATAAACCAGGGGTGACTTGTGGAGATAATTCAAGCCAGGACTAAAGACTGTTGGCAGACAAATGCTGGAGATTAACCCCAGTGGTACCCTCATTCCTGCTTGTAACAAAACTTGTCATCATCATTTTTTTTTCTGGTTTACTTCCTCAAATGAAGATTGAGTAGCTACATCATTCTTAAGGCGTTGAGGTCAAAAGCTGTATTTTGTGTCTCTGGGCTTTTCCAAGGGTGCTAAATTAGTGGCTTGTGTTTAGCCCCTTTCTAAGCCTTCATATTTCTGCTTTAGATGAGAATGGAAGGAGGTGACCTGCTTCAATTCAAGTCTTCTCAGTGAATTTTATCCATTCCAAGCACATTTGCTGGATGTATACACCTCACAATTCCTTTGGTTCCCAATTTTTCTCCTCCCTTTGGTCTCTGAGATAAAATTTGCAGTTTTCCTGCAGCTGTGAAGTAATGCTCATTAAGGAACACAATAGGAAGTATTCCTTGTGGTTTAAATGACCTCCCTCCTAGTGGCAGAACAGCTGTGATGTTTTGTAAATAATATATTAAAATAAGTATTTCCTCTGTATAGGCTGCTCATGAATTGTAAGTGCTCATATTAATGGAGATGTTTAGTAAACCTTTCTGAAGGTAGGATGGTTAAGAGCTGATGTTATTTAGGGGAAAGCCTCTTATTGGAGGCTTTGTAAGAATGTCATTTTGCTTTTGGCCCCATTAGTGCACCCCTTGCAAAAGAGGGTGAGAAAAGTTGAGGGCAAGTTTAGTAATATCAGGGTAATAAAAATGAAGGCCTGCATTGAGTAATCATGGAAGGATCTGATGTGGCTGAATGACTGTGCAATAAAATGACAAATGAAATTTAACATAGATAAATATTAAATGAGAAGCATGGAAAAAATATTTACTTCCCAGAGCCTACCATGTTATATCTTGCAGATCTGTATAAATTTGTAAATTTATAGAAAGGGGGGAGCACTGGTGGCTGCCAGCCAACAGTGAGATCTTGGCCTTGCAATAAAAAACTCCAGGAGAATAGCAGCTCAGACAAAGCAAATGCTAAAAATCAGGACTAGAATAAAGCAGAGAACTTTATTGTGGCACTGTATAAAACTGTGGTTCAGCTGTATGTTATGTTGTTGCAGTTGTGGTGCCCCCATCTCAAAAAAGAACTGGGGAAGGGTCATCCAAAGCAAGGAGTAACTTCTCTAGAGACAGCTTGGAGGGTTGTGTGGTAGATATGTGGAAAACCATGACTGGTGTGGAAGAAAGGATTTGGTTTGACTGTTGCCTCCTCCATCACAAGAACCAGAGATTGCCACAGAATCACAGAATGTCAGGGGTTGGAAGGGACCTCTGGAGATCAAGTCCAACCCCCTGCCAGAGCAGGATCATAGAATCTAGGGCAGGTCACACAGGAACACATCCAGATGGGTCTTAAGTCTCCGGAGGAGATTCCACAGCCTCTCTGGGCAGCCTGTTCCAGTGTCTGTCACCCTTCCAGTAAAGTACTTCCTCATGTTGAGGTGGAACTCCCTGTGCTCTGGCTGCATCCATTGCCCCTTGTCCTGTCACAGGGCACAAGTCAAAAGAGGTTGTGCCTTGAAACTAGTAAGAGTCATGTTCAAACCAACAAGGTCATTCTCAGCACAACATCTGACCAGGGAACTTCTTGTCAATGCTGTTGTGACTGATCACATTTTAAATAGTTCAGAAGGAGATGAGGCAGGCCAAGGAGACACTCTGAGGGTTACTGAGTACATGGAAACCCCATCTCCCATGAGAAACACCTCAGTTAATAATGCTGAAAAGCTGGGCAAGTATTTAAGAGTTCACTTGCCTTGTTCTTACTCTATGCCCAAAGCATCTGCTTTTGGCCACTGGGCTAGAGGGTCTGTGGTCTGACTCAGTGTGAGGATGGGCTAGTAACCCTTTGGGATCCTTCCCAGCTTTATTTTCATGGTGGAGTTCATATCTTAAGATCTGGTAATTTGCAGCATCCAATGAGTGCTATGCCTTGGGGGTTTGGAATGTCCCAGAGCTTAGTACCTCCAGAAGCTGGGTAGCAGCTCGGGTGTTGTCTTTCTGGGACAGTGTTGCTGACTTAATACCATTCCCTGAGTATTAAACATAATGAAACTTAATTTTCTCTGCAGTTGCATCTCGTGGTTGACTCTTCTTTTAATCTCAACAGTCCTAAAACTGAGGAGAGTGGTAGGTGCCACAGAATCTGTATGAGGGGAACTTTGAAGAATGAATATTCAATGAGATAGGAGCTCAAGCTGAGAATATTACCACAGCTTGGGCATTCCTAAAGTCTCTCCTGTGTAGGTTGTCTGGCATTTACTAAGAGTAGAACTCGCTCTGTTCTTTCCTTCAGTGGAAACATGTAAAGTGTTTTGTCTTGTCTGTTCATCTGGGGTTTTTTTCCCCCTCAGAGCTTTTAGAAATCTAAAATTTTCAGTATCCACTTTTAGCTTTCGTACCCGTTCAACACTTGCAGCCAAATTTATTTTGGGAGAAGTAAAACGCACAGTTGGTGATGACTTTTTTTTTTTTTTAATCTAATTTTAAGTTAAATTGGTGGATTGTTCATTTGGTTCCCTCTCTGAAGTATTTTTGTGCTTCATAATCAGTAAAGCATTGATCACCAGAACTCCTACTAACCATAAATAGCAAAGAGAAGCTAAAGATGGAGCAGGGAGCACACCCAGCTGCTTCTCTTCATTGGCTATTAATGCTGGGGGGCTTTTGCTCCTGGAAGTGCTGGGGGTGCCTGTAGTTGTACGATGGCTTCTGGAGCCTCAAAGCATGAAATGAGTGAGTGTTGGGTGTGTTTGGCTCCTCACTGGTCCCAGCATGGCTTTCTGCCAGTCCTGTTGGAAAGCCTCGAGATCCAGAAGGGATGGACCAGTTGTTTGTGAACTCTTTCTGCTTAAGGACATGACTTCTGAGCCTGGCTGATGGGATTTAAAGCTTTCTTTTTGCTTTTCCCCATGGGAGTTAGGGACTTTTCTCACAAAATCAAATCCAATTTTAGGACCATGATGGACATCTCTGCATTGCTGTTTGTGTCGTGTCATTTAAAGGGAACTTAAAAAATCCACTGCAGGTTGGAGTCTGTGGCTTCATCTTTCATCTGTTAGCTCTAAATCTTCACTACTTCACTTGAAGGGTGTTTTGCTGTTGTCTTCTCATGGTGGGGTCTTGTGGAGTCACCCTTACTCAGCCCTTCCTCATTAGATGAGCAAAGAAAAGTGAATTAAATAGCTGTTCTTTGGTTGTGAGAGGCATTTCCCATCAAGTGTTGCTGTACTAGTGCTTTGAACCATTCTCTGTTCTACAGCTTCGCCTGGTCAATGTTCCTCCTGCATCATCTACATTTGCCCTGTTCAGTCACCCCACGTTTCCCCATGCCCTGTTCCAGTCTCTCTGTAATGACAATTCTCATTATTTGACATGTGTAGATGTGTGCTGCCTGCCAGCTTTCTAAACACTTACATTTTCTCTCAATTTATTAAAAAAATACTACCCAGTGATGACTTCAGCACCGACTCTTGGTATTTGTTGCTCAAAACCCAGTTTACCTGAAGGCACTTGCTGAGGTGGTTCCAGAGAGGGACCAGGGATTCAGCTTGCAGAGGGACCAGGGGATACTCCACTCACTCATGGAGTGGAAGAGCTCTGCAGAATGACTGTGCTGATGCAGATGTCCTATTTCAACACACACAAAAAGTTGACTTTTCAGAAGTGGTTTGAACAGTGAAAGAACCATGAAGGGTTAGGTTAGAAATGAGGGTGGAAAGTTTGGACAAAAGCTACAGAGGGAGGGACAAGTTTATATTTTAAATGCTGCTACTGCCAAGGGTTAGTACAGGTTGTCTTGTTCTTCTACTTGAGGTCTTGGGCTCTTGACTAAGGCAGTATGAGGTAGGAGGGTTGGGTTTATGCCTTGGTTGCCCACTCAGTCCACTCAACTAGGTCCAGTTAATGATATCCCTGCAAAGCTCTACCATGAGAATCTGTTACAGAAGGTCCATGTGAGTGATGAGAGAAAACATCTTTATAGTTGATACTTTAAAAAAAAATCTCAGTCTGTTTTAATATATGCACATTGCTTCCTCCTCCTGGATTTATTTAATTGAATTCATTTGGTTGTAGCAGCATGTTTTCACTTTGGAAAATCTGGGTGAGAACTCCCTGATGGTTGAAACTCCTCCAGCAAAGGCGCCTTCTGGGGGAAAGGTCTGAGCAGAGCTGAAAATCTGCTGCTTGGGAAGGAGGGGAAACCTGTTGATGACTATAGATACTCTGGGATTTAATTGAGGTGTTAGAATATCTTTCTGGCTTAAAGCTGGCTAGAAATAGCAAAGCAATACTGTCATTTTCTAGATATAGCTACTGGTTGGATTATTTCTATGCAGAGTTGCAGTTACTTCTGTTCTTTCATATTTTATCCTTCTGTGTTATTTGGTTTGTTCTTAAATAAAACCAGAACCAGTCTTCCAGGTTTTTACAGTCTTGGAGAGCTGGAGACGTAACCTTCCAGATTGTTAGTGCTGGGTGTCTGAAGTTTCTCTGCTGTCAGCTGGGGTGATTCCTTTAGCATCTGATTATATTTTTTTTTTTTTTATTCTTAATGGTAAGATCCTGGAGAAAATCCTTTCTTTTGATTTCTTCACTCCTGCCCAGGACATGAGCTGTTGTTGACACTTTAAAGTATTTAAGTACCATTTATTTTAATTATTATTTCACTGATATTGCCTTTAAATTGGAAAACCAGGAGGCACCACTCCCCAGGATCTGTTAATAGTCACCTTGTTGCACCTTCTGGTTTGGCACAAGAGAGACCTAGTAGAGAGCAATATAGAACCTTTTTTCTTTCTATTTTTTTCACATTTTTATTCAGATACATTCAGATACATTACTTCTAAACATTATTCAGTGTTTATAAGAATTCATGGGATCCATTTAACTACTTCTGTTGCTTGCAAAGTTACAAACTCTGGGCTTTATTCCTGGCATTGACTGTCACAAAGCTGGGCTCTATTTTTAGCCCAGCTAAATGAAAAGTAAAACAAAGTCTGCTGTGTCTTCTTTCCATTGGGGGTTCATAGCCCATCAGTCCTACATTCCTTTTGGAGTTTCCCTCTGCCCTGTTGCCATTGGTGTTCTCTAATTTCATAAAATCTCTGCAGTAGCCCTTCCTGGGAGTTTATTGTTGCACTTTTTTGGTGAATTCATGGAAATCTGGTGTGTTTTGTGAGCTTCACTGGAAGAAGCTGCTGAAGGGGATTGGGGGGGTTTTAGTTGAGAGTGTTTCTAAGGGATGCAGCAGCACAACAAATTAGGGTGTGATGGTTTTCTTCTTTTTTTAGTGTTTTAAACCCAGATATGGCAGCTTTGAAAATTTTTTACTCTTTGGATGGTATGTTTTCTTGTAACTTACTGAACTTTTTCAGTCAATTTTTTTGGTAGTACAGAAAAAAAATTCATCCCATCCTCTCTCAGAAACCTGCCTCGAGTCCATTGTAATCTTCCTCTTTCTTTTCTTCCTTAGGAAATTTGCTACAAGACCCTATTGCTCCTACCAACTCCACCTGTCAGCATTATGTCTGCAAAACCTGTAAAGGCAAGAAGATGATGATGAAACCATCATGTAGCTGGTGCAAGGACTACGAACAGTTTGAGGAGAATAAGCAGTTAAGCATCTTAGTGAACTGCTATAAGAAACTCTGCGAGTACATCACGCAGACTCCCCTGGCACGAGATATTATCCAGGCGGTTGATTGCTCTGCAGATCTTTTGGCTTTGCTCAAAGATGGGTCCCCACTCCACGAAGAGACAGAGAAATCTCCCGAGGCAGCCTTGGCTTTGTGTTTGACACATTCCCCAGTACCTTCCACCTCAGAACTCAGTGATCCCCCAGCCAGCTTCACGTCCATACCTGAAAGCACACACAACATTGACATTCGGGGTTCTGTGATCAACGGGTTGCCCAATTGTAATGGGCTTTCGGTAGATAAACTGGGAGTGAATCTTCCTTCTCCTGAGCACGCCAACACCATCGATGTCTGTAGCACTGGGGAGTACATAAAAACTGAAGACCTCTCCAGCAGCCTCCAGCCTGTGTGTGACACAGTTTCCACCAGTGACTTGTGCACGACGGGCATTGACATCTGCAGCTTCAGTGAAGACATCAAGCCGGGCGGGTCGCTGCTCCTCAGCGTCGAGGAGGTTCTCCGGAGCTTAGAGACCGTTTCAAACACTGAAGTCTGTGATTCTAACTTGCAGCCCAACTTGGAAGCAAACATCACTAATGGCCCTTTCCTGCAGCTTTCTCCCCCACCTCTTAGCCATAACATTTTCATGTCCACAGATGCTTCTCCTCACGGCATCTCCTGCACGGCGGCGACGCCCAAGGTGGTTAAGTTAAACAGAAAGAGATCTCGGTCAGAAAGCGACAGCGAGAAGGTTCAACCTCTGCCCATTTCCAGCATCATCTGTGGCCCAACATTGGGAGCGTCAGCTCCTGTCACAGTGAAACAGGAGAACAAAATGTCTTTGCAGCCCATTGCGACTGTACCTAACGGAGGCACTACTCCCAAACTAAGTAAAACTGTGCTCCTGTCCAACAAAAGCATGAAAAAGAATTTAGAACATGCCCCTAAGAAATCCCACCCGAAAGCCAAACCGGGGGTGCTGAAAACAAAAGACAAAGCGAAGGAGAAGGTCCCCAGCAGTAACGTCATGCCAGGAAGCCCCACAAAAACTGTGTACAAAAAGCCCCAAGAAAAGAAAGGGTGTAAATGTGGTCGTGCCACCCAAAATCCAAGTGTTCTTACATGCCGTGGCCAACGCTGCCCTTGCTACTCGAACCGCAAAGCCTGCCTTGACTGCATATGCCGTGGCTGCCAAAACTCATACATGGCTAATGGGGAGAAGAAGCTGGAGGCATTTGCAGTGCCAGAAAAGGCCTTGGAGCAGACTCGGCTTACTTTGGGCATTAATGTGACAAGCATTGCGGTGCGCAATGCCAGCACAAGCACCAGTGTAATCAATGTGACAGGGTCACCAGTAACTACGTTTTTAGCTGCCAGTACACACGATGAGAAAAGTTTGGATGAAGCTATAGACATGAGATATGACTGTTGAGTCTTTCTTTTTCCCTGCCCTCAGTAGGGGAACTGCTACAGTTTTAAGGCAGCTATGGTTCTGTTTAACTTGCTGGAGCTCCTGCGTTTAGATCACTTGTATCAAGTGTTTTTCATTGCTATGTTATGTGTATTAGTGTCTGGGAAATAGTTGCAGATAATGGAGGAGTTACCCTAAAACTGTTTTTAGTTCTTACAGCACCTCATAGTTTGAGATCAATTGCTGATGTAAATGATTTTATCACGAGATCTTTGGCAAGGAATACATTAACCTCATTGTACTTGGTCATGCTTTGTGCTCAGTCAAAGCTGCTGCTTCAAGGTAGAGAAGTGGCATCTAGTTAGTCCATCCAAACTGTGCTAGATTATGGGGTAGGAAAGTAATTATTGATTAGTTGCAGTCACCATTGCTAGAAAACTGCCTCATGATCCTGTAGGAAATGCAGCGTGGAGCTGGAGAATAGTCTGGAAAGGGTTGATCATTTCAGGTGGTCAGAATTGGTTCTCTGCTCTGTGGAACAGTTTAAAGTTCAGTGACAGGTGGAGAAAGCTCAGAGCCCAGAAAGCAGCTCACTCTCCAGACAAGGGTGAGGAAGATCAGTGGGTTAGAGATGAAGGTTGAACTGCTGACTCGGATACACTGTCCCTGGTAACAACATCACTCTTACTTTTTAGTTTTCTTGACAGTTCCACAGGCCAGGTCCTGATCAGTTATGCCCTTCATGGCAACTGCATTTGTTTGGCCTGTTACTGACTAGTTTGGCTGAGGGGAGAAAATACTGTACACAAAGAAGGCTTCAGTCTTAGTAGCACCATTCTCTCCCTTATTTTTTCCTCTCTCCTTTAAATTTTTTTTTTTTTTTTTTTGAGTTTCTGCTGATTTTACTGCTCAAGAAAAGAGTTTGTGGATTACAGAGAGACTCCTGGGCTGATTTTCCCTTGTGCTGCCCACCAGTGGCAGTTGCCACCATTGAGAGTGTGTGTTTGTACCACAGTAGAGCTGGGACCTTCCCTTTGAGGGCAGCTCTTCCCTGAGAGGCATCTTTAGCTGGGGCAGAGGATTGATTGCTATCTAAGGTCAAATATTTAGGATGTTTGTCAGCCAGAATAAGCTGTCGAACTCCCTCCACCCAGAATCGATCTCATTTTTCTCTAATATGTTGAAAATAGCTTTTGAAGGTCAGTGCTTTTCCACCTGGGCTGACAGGCTCTCAGATGGGGAAACCAACCCAGATTTGTCCTAGAGCTTATCTCAGAAGGTGTTAAAACGAAAGCACCTTTGTGGGAATTCAGCTCTATGCAAAAATGGGTTATTTCAGTATAATCTCTGAATAAGATTAGGAGTGGAAGATCTTAGCCTTGCATTTAGGGCTTCATTGGCAGCCAAAAAAAGCCAAAATTACTTTATGAAAGCAGAAATTTCCCCTCTTTGATCCAGCACAAACGAAACATGGGCTGACTAGAACACAAAGCATTTTACCTTCTCATTTCAAAGGCAATTCCTGTTTCAAGAGCATGCGAAGTTTTGAGTTAACTTTCCTGCTTCCATCTTTCCTTGGACTCACCCAGTGAACCTGCAGCGCCGGGTGCGCTTTGACTTGGCACAAAGCATGTACAATGATGGTTCCTCACCTAAGAAATAAGCAAAAACCTTTGGACACAAATGACACCTCCTTTTGTTTTTGTAGTGTACCATGGTGTCATTTTCTGTGAATGTGGTCAGATCTTTTCTGTTGGTTTTGGTTTGTTTCTCCCCCCGTCTTTTTTGTGGGGTGGGTATAGGGTGGGGGGTTAAAGCCATAGGAAGAAAAATGTGATGTACGTGTCCAGTCTGTACTTTTTTTGTTTTTGTTTTGCAAGAAGAGTTGAAAAATATTTTTGATAATGAGTAAATGGTGGAAAATGCTTCTTAGTATTCTTGTCTTTATTTGCCAACCCAAGTACCTTGAGATCTGTGTTTTTTAGCCCTCCTGAGATTTAACGATGTCCTATTAAAATGTATTTAGTTAAACTTGTATGTGATTTTTGTGTTGACCCAAAAGGATCCTACCATTTTCTAATTTGGTGGTTTGATGGTGACCTACTAATGTAAATCTGTTTATTAGTCCACTGCGTGTAAGCAAAGTAGCCAAACCAGAGTCTGATTTAAGGGGAGTAAACTGCACAGCACGGGTTGTTTCTGAATGCTTTTGCAGAGCTGTTGAAGTTTTGCTGAGATTGTTGATGGTACATTTCTTAGGACTTTCATGAAATTAAATACATAGAACCTTTGCTCCAGAAATGTGGGAGTACTTGGAATTTTTACTATCTCACTGCTGCATTAAATATGGTACCGAAAAGTTGGAGAATTTAGGTCAAGTGTGTTCTGGAACCGTCGACAGGAGAGTCCTGGTCGTTCATGTAAAACTGCAAACAGTAGATCCAGGTTGTTTCTAAAAACATTTCCTTTTATGCTGCCACGTTCTTGAAATGTATATTAAAATTCAAATTGATTTAATAAATGTTAGTTTTCTAATTCTATTTTGCAACTGCTGAGGGCATCAGTGTGGCATATGTTGGACTGACTGTCTAAATACTACTTAGTCCGTTGATGACTAATTCTGTAATTGTTTAAATTAGGCTTGGCTTGGTTTGGTTTTCTCCACCTCCTGGCTAGTTGTTCTTGAACGAGCTGAGCAATGCAAAGGATCATAATGTTGCTGAAAATAATTGCAGTGGTTCTGGTTTGAAAAGCAGGAGTTTCCCTTTTCCAGCACTCCCAGCAGGGATCTGTCCTGGGACCTTCCAGCCAGAAGAACTGGGGGAGGCTCAGTCCAAGGCAGCCCCAGCCAGGCCTTGCTCCCTGCCAGCCACCAGTGGGAGGTGCTGGGGGAGCTGTGGCTGAACCCACAGCACTCACAAGCATCAGTTCAAGCCCAGGTTAGTCCAGGCTGGGCTGTGGGAGCTCCCTGGCTGCTGGCGAGCACGTGGTGCTGTGGATTTGGGAGCTGTTCTCAGCCCCAGCACAGAGAGAGCTGCCTGGGCATTTCTTTTCATATAGGAAGTGTGTGATATCTCAGCTTTCTTCCCAATCCTCTTGAAGACTGTGCTTAACTTCCAGCCCTTCTTAAAAGCCTGTCATTTTTCAGAAAGAAAAAGCAGCAGTTCCTCAAATGTTTTGCTGTGGGAACCTTCCTGCCTGGAAACATGTTGCAAAGATGGAAAGGATGTGTGGAAGATGCTCTTTCAAGAAAGAGAAGACATCTAAACTTGAGTAGAAAGGCTCTTACAGCAGAGAAATCACTGGTTGGGATGAAATGCCAGAGGGAGGAGGGACAGGGAGATGAATTTTGGATTGCATTGACCTCGCTGCTCTTCCAGCAGTTCATTGATGCAGGTGATGTCCTCTGGCATGTTCCTTGTCTAGCCCTGCTGGGTGGTGACTGCAGCTGTGGGGTCAGAGCAGCCTCTTCTGTTCCTGTGGAGCCCCCTGCAGATGTTCCTGTGTGTGCACAGGAGTTTTCAACCACCACACACCAAGGAGGCAGGTACCAGATGTCCTCTTGGTGTCATTGTCACAGCTCAGAGGCTGCTGCAAGCACCAATGTGGTACTGTCAGAAAAAAACCTGTAGAGCCACAAGGTCCCAGCAGTCAAAGAAAACCTGAAAAGCTGCTTCCCAAGGCAGGTCCTGCTGGCACAGCCATGAATCCCTGGTAGACTTCCCAAAGATCACACAGGTGTAGCACAGGAATTGTGCAGAGATTCTGACATGATCCAGAATAAAAGCATCCACACCCCCAGATATTTTTTTAATGTACTTAATTTTTATACAAATTATATTTATAAAACCCACTTTTCATTGCAAACTTGCTTTCTGAGAAGTGAAATGATAACAAGAGCAGCCTTGGGTGTTAGATCATTGCAGGGCAGGTACCACTGTTTAAAGTAGCACTGGTAACATTGCAAATCCTCTTCTTTGGGCATAATTTGCTTTTTCAAACTGAAGTGCCTCATATTTTAAAGAGATCCTGTGGTCCCACCAAAAAGTGCCTGTGCTAGACAGATTTCAGATCCCTTGGTCCCACAGATGAAGTTCATACAATAATGCAGCAATTCTGCATGTAACTACTAGCAAAGGGTTGGGTTTTCTTCCTCCACCTGCAGAAGATCCAGGAGATGTCTTTTTTTTTTCCAGCCAGGTTAAAATGAGGGAGCTTGGCATCTTGGTGAGCCAGCACAGGGACAGTGCTCTGTGAAGCTGAAGGTAAGTGGTTGGGTTCCTTGTTTTCCTCAGTGTTTTGGAGAAGAAAGGGTGGAATTGTGGCTTGGGCAGCAGCAGCAGGGAAGGTGATTTGGGGAGAGCAGCTGGAGGTGAAGTGAACCCCTAACACTCCACCCCACCACTGAGACAGGTTTTACTTTCTAAAGTCAAAAGTCCTTTATTTTGCCAAAAAAAAAAAAAAAAAAAAAAGAGAAGAAAATACAAAGTAAAAATACAAAGAGAAAACCATGCCAGCATGAACTGCCTCCAAACTACTTGTACAAAGTACCAGAATCTTGACTGTTAAATACTCAGTTTCTAGACCCGTCACCCAGAGGAAGGAGGAGATGAAAAGGGGAAGCAGTTTGTGGGAGTTCTGACAGTAGCTCGTGCTCTTCACTGAAGTTGTCTGGATTCCACAGACCTAAGATCCTGCAGCTTAGAAACTCCATCCTCCAAAAATACCAACTGCTAACAGGACACTTCAGTGAACTCTTTTTCTGGCATGTTTTGTTACAGTCCCCAAGCCCAGTGCCTGGGTTGGAGTATCTGGAGTCAGCTTTGAAATCCTTCAGTGGCTGAAGGTTTCCCACAGTGTTTTCTGCAAACCTGAGACTGGATTTTCTTTTTTTGCAACACTGCCTCTTGGTGGCAGGAGGGCAGAGGGAGCTGGGGCAGCTCACCAACAACTACTACTGAGGTTTTAGAAGAAGACTATAAAAAAACCCCCAAGCTAGTACCATCCCAGCAGGAATTGCTGGTTGTATCAAGCCCCACCTCCAATCTTAGTACTGCAGAGAGAGAATATTTGTGAATGTGAAAATGAAAAGGGTTTCGTAAGGACGTAACTTGGTTTTGCTGGATAAAAGCAGAGAGAACACGCACAAATATGGTTTTATTTTAACTATGCAAACCTGAATTTTACTCCCTTTTCTGCCTCCTCCTAAGGCAAAAGGAATCCAGCTCTTGAGAGGCTTCAGGCTGGGCTGAACTGACAATGACAAATGCATGCTGTGTCTCTGAAGGCATGCAGCAGCTGAAGTGCCATGGACAGTTGGGGCCAGGAGGCAAGGCTGGACTGAGTGGACTCCTACAAGTTTTCTTGGCTTGTGTTGTTCTAGAGCCCTTGTTAACCTCTGAAGCTGGTGTGTGTGGAGCTGAGCAGCCCCTGGTGTGTATCACAAACATCCTTCTCTTCTTATGTTTTGACTCTCCCAGAAAGAGAAGCTAAGGGGTAGGTTGGGAGTTCCCAAATTTCCCCTGCTTATATACTGCAGGTTTAGAAACCTTCCAGCCAGAGGATCTGCAGGCAGAGCCAAGTGATGAATAGATGCAGAATTTCTCCTTTCCTAATTCATCTGTGGCTGCTGAATTAGGGACATTTTCCAAGGTACTGGTGAGAGAGAACAGATTTCTACTCCTGGAGTAAATAATAAGAATGACTTCAAGTTTTGCACTGCCACCATGGTAGCAGAGCCTCTGCAGCTTGTCATTTTATTTATATATAAGGCAAAATAATCTGCTGTAAGGTTTTATTGTGAGAGCATAATTTGGGGGTTGGAATCACTCTATGTCCCAGCAGCAGTGACCCTCTGTTTGTAGAAGAGGGCTTTGGAGTTGGGCAATGTGAAGGTTCCATTTCAGCTTAGAATGGGGTCTGGTTCTTCTGGTTCCTTTGGGGAATCTTTGTCTTTGGAGGGATGTAAAATTTTATCAAACTAAGAGTAAAAGGTCACTCTGGCCCTAGGTGGTGAAGAGCAGCAGTGAACTGTTTGGCCTGTGTTCTTTGCAGGAACAAGTGGATGGAGCTGGTTACAATTAGTGGTTGTGCAACTTCCATCCTATGTTCATGTCTTCAGTTGCTTCCTAGTTTCTTCTGCATTTGGGCCTTAGTGGAATCATCCCCAGTAAAGCTTTGCCCTCAAGGTTACAGTGATGGAGGAGCTGTGATTCCAACACCCTGGTGTTGAACAGGTTCCTGCATCCACAGAGGATGTCCTGGTTTGCTTACAGTGCAAACTCAGAGGTTTCCCAGCTATAAAATCCAGGATCCTGGGGTATGCACATCTGGATAAAACTGCAGCTTTGTTCAAGAAAAAGAAAAAGGATCTCCACAGCCCACCTGGAAACTTCTCTTTCAGATTTTGATGCTGAGGAGAGAGTTACTGAGCTCAAGAAGGCACTGGGAGATCCCACCTGGGCACTGGGAGGCAGGTGCTGTGCTCCAAAGGCTCCTGGAGTAGTTGTCCTGGAATTATTTGGTTGTTAACCCTCAGAGGTATCATCCAGAGATGATCCACTGTGCTGGGCTCTCTGTGCAAGCTGCACCAGGCTAAAGGGGTGTGTGTGTTGACCCAGGTTCTCTGTTCTCTGGCTGGTTGTGCCTCTGGTGCAGGTGAGGAGGTGTCTGCCTGGCTGTGGCAGTTGTCCTGGGTGTTCTGGCAGGGAGAGGCACCATTTGATGGTCTTACAGTGAGGGAAGAGGGCATCAGGTCATACCAACCAAGCATGACCTATTTGGGCACAATTAGGACAGTTGAAATCAAATACAGCAGCTGAGACCTGTCCCAAGCTGGGGAGGGTGAAGTACCAGGTCTGTCTGTGTACCTATGATGTTGAGGACCAGTGAGAAGATGCTGTCATTGCCCCTGGGCTGACACAGGTCCTAGTTGGCAAGGAGGAACAGCTCCAGCAGAGCATGTGCTACTACTAGACACACCAGTTGTGACTCTAGGGGGAAAGGCAGTTTAATTTTGCACTTCAAGCAAGAATTCATTAATTACAGTGTTTCCTCTCTAAGACTGGGGCCTACTTCATGGCTGGAAAAGAAATTTTTGGCAACATTACAGACTAATTCCTTTCCCAGTTAAAGGAACTCTCTTTATCACACTAGGGTTGGGCTTTTTCTTCCTTATCTCAGCTTAGTCTCTTGGAGAAGGCTCCAGGTTAGCAACAGAGGAGGGAATGGATGGAGCTGGGGCACACAAGGCTCAGTGGTTTCAACAGCATGGGTCTTTTTTTTGGAAATATGCTAGAAAATACTTCTACAGAGACAGAACACGAGCCTGAGGAGGATCCTCTTGGGAATCTATAGAAATGTTAAGTACATCTCAACTTCTCAGTGAAACATTTACATCATGGAGTGCTTTAAGTGGCCACAGAGTCATACAAATAAAATATGTCCAGTATCAACTGCAAGATCTTGTAGATTAAAGCACAAGAGGGGACCTCACCATGCAGACATGGTGCCTTGGGTTCCAGGACACTGAAGAAAACAGGAGAACTTCCTTGTGATGTGTTTCAAAAGATTTCTAGACATATATTTACATTAAGTTCATGTGGCAGCTCTTTTGTCACTCCTGGTTTAAAGTCAAGGGGACACAGGACTGAGCGAGGACCACTGGAGATGTTGCAGGAGTTGTTACAGGTGATCATTAGATGCTGGCATTTATTGCACATCTGGGGCCATCAGAGAATTTAGATAGAAATGAAAACAAGGTGCAGTCACCATTTTTAATGAGCGTGCATGATAACACATTGTAAAAAGCCTTTTTTTATAGAAATCACCTTCTTGCAATTACACAGGAAAAGGTTCTCAAGTTACAGTGTACAAAATAAAGCACGTTGCTCCAATGATGGATTGAAGGAAAACCCCTAAGTGGCTGGGGACTGAATCCTATCCAGTTTGAAAGAGATTGATTAAATGTCTTCCATTTCTCTATGCTGAGAGATCTGAGAGAACTAGCTTGTCTGACTTGTCTCCAGTTTCAGGGGGAGATAAGACTTCCTCTGGGTCATAGTCTTCTTCAAAAGATCTGCAAAGATAAAAGGTGTGTCTTTAAAAGCTGTATTTTGGTGTTTTCAGGTAGGTCAGTTCAGTGGTTACTAAAACACAGCAGCATGCAAGGTGTCAACCTCCAGGAGGATATTTAGAAGGTGGTAAAATTCTGGAGTACTCATCAGTATTCTGGGAGGTGACAGGAATTTGTGCTCCCATCCATTTGTAGGTTCCAGAACAACTTTTCCCTGGTGTTCAGCATTATAAAATTTAAATCCAGTTTCAGTACCAATTGTCAGTAGCTCACAGGAGCCTTAATAATTCAATGTAGAAATAAAATCATTCAGCCAAACCTTTAGGCCCTAGAGGAGCTCTGGCTTGCTCAGACTTGCTCAGAAACACCTGGTTTCCAGAGCATCTTCTGGCTTGGGTTATGTTTAGAACTGTGGCTGTGCTGTCATGGTCCTCTCCCACTTGGTCTGAAGAAGTTTAATATCCAGCTCTTAGGATTTATGGCCTGGGGAGGTCTGGCTGTGAATTCCCAGCTCCAGGCAGCTGCACTATCTCAGCTGGTTGAGTTCTGTGCTCTGCAGCAGAGACACCACTTTAGGGCTCTCATCCTATTCCTAGTCCTGAGAAATGATGTTTTTCAGATGGTTTCCCTCCAGGTTAGTTTCTGAGGGCTCCCAAGAAATTAATTCTCCCTTTTGTACTGAAAGCAAAGCTGCTTACGAAGGGAAAGGTTGCAGCAGGTGTTCCAGGGGCAAGCAGGGAACAGCTCTAGATTGTTCAGTGGTGCTAAAAGGTTAACTCCTCTGCCACCTCAGCTTGGATGGTGCCAAGAAGGAACTGGTGATCACCTCTTGTGCTGGTTTTCTCTTCACTAACCCATACAGAGGCAGAGCAATTCCTCAGGAGCCTGTCAATGTGTCTGTCCTGCTGTGGGGGGAATTCTGTGCTATAGTCCAGTGCTCCCTATGTGAAGAAGAGACATCAGGTCTTCCTGGATGACAGTTTCATCTTGTCTTCCATCAAGGAAAGCACCTGCTTAGTAATTCTGCCACCTTCTGGATCCTTGCTTAAGTGGGGGAAAGGAAACAATGGTCTGGATCCTACACCAGTAACTGCTCTGATCACCCCCACAAGGAAGCACCCAACCTGCACCCTTTCTGCTTGTGGTCCCTGGGGGGGTCTGCACGGTCCTGCCCCCTCTGGGGGCATGTTTGGACCTTCCTCAGTTTCTCTAGTAGCTCCCACGTTTAAGATGATGTAGCTGAGGAAAACTTTATTTCCACTGGAATGCTGTTCTTAGGAACATGCCTTTTGTGTCCCCTTTTCCTTCAATTTTACCAACTTCTGTTGGCTTTCTTCCTTTTATTCCTACAAGTGGAACGTGACCTCTTTCCTGGGCTGTTTATCTTGCACATTCACCAGCACCTGAAGCTCCATTATGATTTTTTTCCAGTGTCTTTTGCTTCTGGACTAAACCTTCCCATTGTCCTTTGCCACTCCACTCTTTTGCTCCTTAGGGCTCAACAGTGCCCCTGCCCTTCTCATCCTGGAAGAAACACTTTCCACCCTTGTGGCTAGGAAGCATCCAAGGGACAGCTTATCCCCAAGATTAGCACTCATAATAATCACCTTCTCTCATTCCAGGCCACTTTCAAAACCCCCCAGCCCCATAAATACACCTATGGGCTCTCATGATTAAACACCCATTCCTCAAGACTCAACAGAGGCAACTCTAGTTTGTCGAGAGAAGGGGAATTACTCCAGGAAATTCTTTGTCCTCCCTTGTGGAGGGAGGGAGGGATGAAGCAGAGCATGGCTAAGAAGTGTTCAGCTCAGCTCAGGCTTCCAGTGAAACATGAGGCTTCCCTGTTGTCTTGCTCAGGACAAAACATTTCTCTTGTTTTTTGGTGAATGTAGCTCTCAATAGAGCCTCAGCATCCTTTAAGTCCCTCTCTCCACTCTGTCTTGATGAGATTCCTCTTCCAGAAGCAGTGCTGTCTCATGGCTAAGCCTGCAGCCAGCCAGCCAGACTCCCTGGTTTTGTCATCCTCAAAGGACAGCAGCAATAATGTATGTGCAAAAACTCAATGCCCATTTCAGGCAAATTTGTCTGGGCATCCAGCTCTTTGTTTTTCCCTTTCCCTTCCTTTTTCTCCTGCGTGGTCTGTTGCTATGCTTCACAAATGAGATCTAATCCTGCTGCCATGACTACAGAGCTTTTCAGGGGCTCTTAAAGGCAAGCAGCAAGGTTGCTGACATGCTCTTTACAGGAAGACACAGAGCTGCTTCAGAGGGACTTCAAAAATCTCCCATCACCTGCCCCTTCTCCTCTGGTTTGGGGGATTCATGGTCCCACAAAGCTTTTAGGGCAGACTCCTGGTTTTCTGTGCTGAGGACACAGGTGTTGCAAAGCAGCTGCAGAGGAACAGCAGTTTTCTCTTCCACCCTGTCTTACCTCATCTTCCATTGTGGAGGCCACAAAAAAGCAGCTCCAAGGAGCTGAGGGAGCAGCCCAGAGCTGTTTGGATGCACATCACAGGGAGAGAGGGAAGCAGCCCTCAATAGCTTTGCAAATCCCTGTCACTAATTAGTAGGTGCTACTGTTATCCCAGGCAATTCCCAGTGTGGGAAGTTTTGGGAATGAAGCAACCTCCTCAGTGCTCTTACCTTAATGGCTCTACAAATACTGATCAAGGATGGATGAAATCCTGAATCATGGGGTAAACTCCTCTGGATGTTTGTTATATTCACCTGGAGACTTCCAGAGAAATATTCTCTGGAATCAAAGGATTAAGATACTACCAAAACCACAGATCTAAAATGTAATTATAGTGAGTCTCCATTAGGAGACCCCTGCACACAGAGAGGTTCCAGAGCAGGTGCTCTGCCTAAATTAATTGACTCTAAGGACAGCTGGAGTGTCTGTCCATCATTTCATAGAAAGCTGCAAAAATGAGTGTAGCTATTGCAGAACCAACCCTGCTTTAAAAGAAAAGTCTCAACAGATTTAGTAAATGAATGAAAATGTTGAAACAGCTTATGAAGAACACAAAGTTTGGCAGAAAGCGAAATTATTTGGCTAAAGCAAGTCTCCACTAGGTATAATAAATGTAACAGAGCCACAGCCCCTGATCTGTGATAGGGTGACATGGTCAATACATGGCCAAGACTAGCAAAAGTCATTTGATCTCTTTTTTTTTTTGTTTGGTTGCCAAAAGAAAAAGGCTTTGTCCTTTTTCCCAGCTATGTTCATTTACTGGGGTGTGCGTGGCCAATTCCACTGCCTGCCCACAAAGCAGCCCTTTGTGACCACCAAACCAATGCTGCCTTTGAGAGCAGCTGTCTCAGGCTTCCCATGCCCCAGTGTGGAGCCCAGATGAGAAGTTTGTTCCTTCAGTGTGCCAGTTAAAAGCAGCAAACCTCACCTGGAGGCAAGGCCGATGCTTACCCTTCCTGGAGCTGCTCGTTCCCAGACTCCTCAGCCACCAGGATCTCATACTCCTCAGCAGCATATCTGTCCCAGTCTGAGGGCTCAGGGCCATCGTTTTCAATGTCCTGAGGAGATCAAGCACACTCTGTCCATACTTCTCTACAGCTGCTTGCAATAGGTCAACACATGTGAAGGAATCAGAGAAAGGTTTGGGGTGGAAGGGCCCTCCAAAGATCATCTGGTCCAAGCCCACGGCAATAAGCAGGGGGGTCGCTAACTAGAGGTGGGGAGATTGAGATGAGACCTTAGGAAGAAGTTGTTGCCCAGGAGGGTGGGGAGACACTGGCCCAGGTTGCCCAGAGAGGTGGGGGAAGCCCCATCCCTGGACATTTGGAAGGCCAGGCTGGCTGGGGCTGTGAGTAACTGCTCTAGTGGGAGGTGTCCCTGCCCATGGCAGGGGGGTGGGAATGAGATGATCTTTAATGTCCCTTCCAACCCTGACAATTCTAGGATTCAGTTCTATGATTCTACCTAGGGCAGGTTGCTCAGAGCCCCATCAAGCCTGACCTTGAATGTCTCCAGGGATGGGGCCTCCACCACCAACCTGTTCCACTGATCTATCAGTCCCATATTAAAGAACTTTTTCCTAATATCCAACCTAAATCTCCCTTTTTCTATCTTAAAACCATCACCCCTCATCCTGTTGCTACAAACCCTGGTGAATAGTTCTTCCCATGCCTTCCTATAGGCCCCTTCCAGGCACTGGGAGGTAGTGACCAACTGTATAGAAACAGCTCATCAAAAAAGTGCCTTCACTGAAAGACTTGATATTAAACTATTTTAACATCCACCCATAAATGACTATGAAAAAATAAACTCCTTGGTCTATAAAGCTCAGTGTAGACCTGAGCTGCCAACAAGCAGAGTTCTTCAGTTCAGAAATGCTGAACATTGAAATAACCACACATTTTCTTCACTCCTGCTCAGCAAGCCCTGGACCTGGGCTTAAAGAACATAGTGATTTAAAAATCTTTAATTAAATGTTAATTGGAACTGATGTCTTGATCAGTTTGCTAAGTTTGGGCAAGTTTGAGAGAAGGTTACAGAATAACACCCCTGTAAACATTTGGCCCTCTGCCATTTACTGCAAGATGGGGGAAAATCAGTTATCCCCCCTGGCCCCACCTGGCTGCTCAGAGGATGATCCAGTTTAAATAAGCAAACAAAAAAAAATAGGGTGGTTCTGGCTTGGGATATATTTAAGCCTTGAATCATGGAATCACAGAGTTCCTCTTAGAGGTTGTGTGGGAAGAGCTGTGAGGGAATCAGAGTTGGTTTTGGCAGCCCCTCCACTTTATTGTACTTTGACCAGATAAGAGGCTGCTGGAGATAGACTTTAAGCTGGAGGCACATCTGGTTCCACTGGATGTGCAAGGGGAGCCAGAAGTGACACAGCAACAGCTGACAAACCCCAAGCCTCTGAACATCCCACACTTAGTGCTGAGCAACAACTGCAACCTCTAAAAGCCACAATCTCCTCTGAATTTTCTCTGCCTTGAACACCTCCAGGGATGGAGCATCCACAACCTTGGACAACCTGTTCCAGTGTCTCACCACCCTCAGAGTGAGGAATTTCTCCCTAAATATAGAAGCTTCACAACCTCTGGGCAACCTGTTCAGTGGCCTACTTGTGAAAAATTTATCTTAGATTCAGTTGGATTTTCCCTACACCCAGTGGCATTCCAAAAATGGGTTTGAGGAGGGCTGTATTTAGAAATAAAGGTGATTTATACCTTTTGCACTGCAAAGGGATCCCTCTGTTCATTGTCCAGGTATTTCTCTAAGTTGAAGAAGGTGTTGTAGAACACATGAGCCATCCTGCACCTCTTCAGGTCTCGTAGGGTTACTCTTCCTGCAGAAAAAAACCACATTATTGTGCTACTGAGATCTTACTTAGTGAGAGATGTTCCTTGTCAGTCTTATCAAAGGTTTATTAATACACCAGTAAGGTACAATATTACAAAACTTCTTCCCAAGTCTGGAATTTTAACATTAACATTAATAATATTTCTACATTAACAATATTCCCAACATTAACAATATCCTAACATTAATATTTCAACATTAACAATATCCTATGTTAACAATATTCTAACATTAATATTTCAACATTAACAATATCCTATGTTAACAATATTCTAACATTAATATTTCAACATTAACAATATTCTAACATTAGTCAATAATTCAGTATATTTTTTATTAGGCTTAGATCTCACATATATATGGGGATCATTCACATTCATGTGAAATATGAAGGAATGTCCATGGGGGTGGTTGAGTTTCAGGATCTAGATTATCAGTACATCCCACAGCTGGAATATCCAAGATTTGTTGCTCCAGTTGCAGCAAGTGAATTCACAAGGTCTCTTGGTTTAGGATTTAAACCTCCTGATTATGGCACAACAGCCACTGTCCAGCCTTTGACCTTGTGCAGTAATTTCAGCCCTGTGATTCCAACACAGGCTCCATCTCTGGATGAGTTTCACAGGGGCATTACTCTCTCCACCCACCACAGATCAGAGAGGGTGGGAACTGCCCTTAACCAAGACTTACCTTCTCTCTCTGGCTTAACAAGGTCAAGCATCTGGCACAGCAGGTCATGAAAGGGCAGTGGTTCTATGCCCATCACCTCCATCCTCTCACACTGCTCCTCATAGAAGTACTCCAGCTCATACATGGAGAGCACCCCATCCCCATCCAGGTCCATGCAGCGGAACCAGTACTCGATGCTAGGACAGAGACAGGACTAGTGAGGGCACAGCTCTGCACTGCTGGAGGAGAGAAGGCTCTGGGGGCACTTACAGTGACCTTCCAGGACCTGAAGGGGCTACAGGAGGGCAGGGGAAGGTCTGTTCAAAAGGGTTTGTAATGATAGGACAAGGGGTGATGGTTTTAAGCTGGGAAAGAAGAGATTTAGGCTGAAGATTAGAAAAAAGTTCTTGAATCTGAGGGTGAAAGATGAGTGGAATGGGCTGCCCAGAGAGGGGGTGGAGGCCCCATCCCTGGAGTCCTTCAAGCTCAGGCTTGCTGGGGCTCTGAGCAGCCTGCCCTAGGTAGAGATGTCCCTGCTGGTGTAGGGAGGTTGGATGAGGTGACCTCTAGAGGTCCCTTCCAGCCTAAACCATTCTATGATTCTATGAAATCCAATGCACATTCTCCTTCCCCCATCCCCTAATGCTCTTCTGCCCATGGGGTAACCAAAGGGACTCATGACTACCAAGACATTAAACACTGCAAGAAAACTCTGCTTCTACATAGTTCTTCTTGAGAAAGACAAATGGTTTAAACAAACATTGGCAGTTAAGTTGCTTTCTTCCTAATAATCACCCAAGCTGCCCTCTCTTGTAGAATGCAGGAGGTCAGAGAAGTTTCTATAATCTTATCTGCTTATTTTAGTACTTTTATTAAGGCACAGAAACCAGCCAGACCTTGTAGCACTCCTTTTGTCTTCCTCTGAGATCAGGAGCCACACAAAATCAGCGTAACTCATGCGGCCTTCCTTCTGAACTTCACTGCCTCTGGAACACATATAAGGAGAAACAAACAAAACATCCCAAGTCATCAGGCTCCTGAACACTCAGAATGTTATTAAATGTCTTTTTCAAAACTTGAGAGTTCATTGGTGAGAGAAAATGGGGCATTATCAACCATCTAGCCTGTACTCCCTGCACTCTGCAGTTCCCCCCGGGCACAGCAACTGCTGCCTTGTCACTCACCCACCACATCCCCTCCCACAATTGGGCTATTTTATTTTTTAGACTTTAAAGCAGTGCTCTCCAGCTACCCTTGTGCCACTGTGGGGCATAAACACACAGTGTTTGCATGGTCCCTCCAGCTACACCCACCAATAAGGTGCTCATCCTATAGGAATTTTTAAAATACCCAGATTTTCAGGCAGCTATAGCTAGAGCACCATATTGGGAACCATCCTGATCAGTATAGAGATTTTTAGGAGTATCTTGCATTTCTGATCAGCCCTTCCCCTCCCTTCCATCCCCACCAGTGTGCTATTCCTCACCTCACCACAGCACCACTGAATATCCGCTCAATGATCCTGTTTGATAAAGCTGGAAACAAAGAAAACATGGAGAAAATGAAGACACAGGTCCCAGGAACAGCCACAATCAGTTGCTGATGCTGAATCCATTTCCCATTGCTAAAAGAATGTTGTGTCTACAGTGTCTAAGCACTTCACTGGTTTATGTTTAGCAGCATTTTGTATAACCCAAAGATGATTCTCTCGGTGTCTCTGTATCCACCCAAGCACCACATTTCCCTACAGATGTGCCAACTGTGTGTTATCTGGGTTCTTGGACATGGCCAGTGTCACTCCTACTTTGCTGCAGCAGCATTTGTCACATGAGAAAATCCTGCTGATAGGAGGAGACTACTTCGGTGTGCATTGCAGAAGATGTGAAGCAAAAATCTCCCATCAAATCCCTACAAAATGCTTGTAAGCAGAGCACAAGCTGTGACAACCCTGCTGCAGGGAAGGACAATGAGAAACAAGCATCATCTCAGGTGAGTGAGGGCTCTGCCAGCCAGGCAAGGTGTGGGATGGATTGTTATGGCAGAGACACACCAGCCAAGCAGCAAGGGCTGGTCTTGAGCAGGATCTGCACACTAGACACCCCCACACCTTCCCCTCTCACATGTTGTGTCCAAACACCCCATTCCCCCAAATCTGACTCTCTGTCCCTGAACTACTTCCTCAAAAACTGCAGCAACCATATGGAAGAATCCAAGGTAGTTTTGTCTTCAGGATGAAACATGCTGGTTGATAGCTCAAGCTCTTGTCCAAGACATTACCTCATGAGCTCTAACAAGCAAGCACATGGTGTGTATCATGCTCTCAGAACAAGATAATCCTCAAACCAGCCAACCTGAGTGCCTTCACCACACAACATGTGCCTTTGGACTTTTTCAGCCTTTTGTGGATTTGTATCCCATTAACCTATCTATGGCCCTTGAGTCTTTGAAAGCTCAGAGCATCTGCTCAACTTCTGGAAAGGAGTTTCACACTGAACTCAAGGGATTCAACATTTGTGTAGGAGATGGATAGCTCCATTTAACATTTTTTGAGGCATCAAATTAGCCACATTAACGCTAGAGTTTATTCTTTAGTAGGAACATTCTATTTCCAGCAATCCCATCCATCCCACCCCAGCCTGCAGGCAGCATACCTTGATCACTGTACCTAGCCAGATCCTTCTGGCTGATGTAAAGATCATGGTCAGTGTCCAGCTCCCAGAATTTACAGTATATAACATAGAAGTGCTCGTAGGAGAAATAATCTGTGATCTGATTGATGTCATCCTCTTCTTCCAGGAGAGCAAGAGTCTGAAAGAGGACAAATAAAGCAGGAAGTTAAACCTTGACAAGCAGGCAGTTCACAGCCTCTGTGGAAGTTGGGTGAACACAGCTCTGAGGAACCCAAACTCAGCCTTTTCTCCTCCACAGGAGGTTCTGCTGCTGCATTCCTCCACAGGCACTCTCAGAGCATCTGGCTTGGCTACCCTGGTTAGCATATGTGTGTACAGTCTCTCTGCCACTCCTGATTTACAGCTGTAGTGAAGTGAGGAGGAAAAACAAGAACACAACTGCTCTCTCAGCTGGGATCTACATCTGTGAAGCATTTCTGACCTGCACCACAGACTTGTGTAGCTTCAGAGCACCTGCAGTGAGCCCTTGACCTCCTACCAGTGCACTCTTGGCTACTCCAGTCCCTGCTCTTCTCATCTCAGACACAACTTCACCACTCTCTCCAGCACTCTCCTCACTACAACCCAGGTACAGCCCCCTATAGGTATATAGGATACAGCTGTAGGACCAAGCATGATGCATTCTAGAGCTTCTTGAGGCACAAACCAACATACCTGCAAGAAGTTGCTTTTCCTCAGCTCTGTCAGAGTGATCTTCCCAGACCAGGATCGATTGACTGTGTAGAATATTCTCTGTATAACCTGCAACACAACAACAGTGCTCTTGAAATATTCCAGTGTGGGAATTCAAATGAAGTAACTTTATTTTGTTTATTCACTCATCCTAAGGGAACTTCTATTTGTAAACCACTCTGTGATTTTTTTTTGTAGCTACTACTATCCTTAATTCACTCTGCAGCATGAAAGCAACATTGTTCCTGACACAGTATTACCCATTTTCTTTCTGCAAATCCTTTCATTGCTCTTAATTCACATCTTTGAGCACAGAGATACATTATTTATGACAGGGAATATGTTCAAAGTGCTGATGAATCCCTGAGTTTCTCAGGTTTTAGGCACTCTAACTGCATGGGTCTCAGCTGAAATAGTGTTTTGCTCCAGAAAAAAAATCAACCAAGACTTCTGAAGAGGAAACAGGGCTGTAAATGAAAGCCAGGATTGATGTCTGACCCATTGTGTCTATGACAATGCCTCATCCTCTGGTGGCTCCACTGGAAGTAAGCAATAGAGATTATCTGCCTGTGTTTATCTTAGGGAGGTGTTAACCTCATTTGTCTCCTGCTCTGATCTGCCCCTGGTGAAAGTGAGTAAGGAGGAGGGGAAGAAGCACAGACTTCTGGGAACCCAAGAGGAACAGATCCCAGCAGGAGACTGAGCACACTGCAGGGACCTGGAAAAGCTGAGCCCTGGAGAGCCTGCTCCTTGCTCTCTTGTCAAATACCATCACAAAGTGGGGAAAATGCAAATGTGGGATCAAGCACATGCAAGAACAGGGGAAACAACAACGAATAAGCATCTTAAGATAAATAAGAAACAATTAATTTGACTCTCAGCACTGAAATCTATGGACTATTTCTTGTCAACCAAACCTAACACAAGCCAACTTTTGCCATCTCTTGACAACATGGTGACAATGTTGGTAAACCTTGCTAGTGCATGTTATTCCAACATAAATTAACTTTACACAACAATAAGGACATTATAGGGATTAATCCAGTTAAGAATCAAACCCATCCCATTTAATTTATTAGCTTCAAGTGGGCAATCACTGTTTAAGGGCCATGCTTGACTTGGTCACACAAATGCTGGTTCTTAGATCTGGAACCAGGGAGGAGATTGTGGCTAAAGGGATACACAGTAAGTACTAATGGGCACAAATAATTGAGAGCAAGAGGAAGGATCTGAGGACTCAAAATGCACCTTGAAGTAAGAACACAAATATATTCAACTAGTGGTAGCCATCCTGGTCCTTAAAATCCTACACAGGGAGCTGTGGGACAGCAGGAGGACTTTGTGTCTCATGAAATACATAATTAGAAGATGAAATCAGCCTAATGAATGTACTTTTACATTGTCTTTGCTTAACCACTCAGATAACTTGTAAAGAAACATGTCAAAGACGGGTGTCCTTCTAAGATTGAGTGTCAAATCAATTAAAACCAAACAATCTATCCTAATTAGTGAGCAATGTCCTATTGTATCAGCCTGTGTAACACAAGAAGTCAAACTAAGTAGTCACAATGATTTTTTCTGGTCTTAAAGCACAAGGAGAAAGCTGAAACCCCAAAAAGCTGGATGTTTGTTCCTTCTTTAATGCCTCTGGCAGTTGCTGCCATTCTGGACACTATTTTTGGACTTTGTTTGGCCTTTACTCCCAGATTACTCAACAGCTCAGAGACTGAAGCAGGTCTCACCTCATATATAACCATTACCTGACAACTTCAGAGCAATTCTTAGAGATAAAAGGGTTTTGCACCATCCTGACCACTCAAAAATAACAATCCCCAAGTCAGGAAAAGGATCCCTAACCAGCAATTCTTTTCCTCTGCCTGCAGGGTAATAAAACCCAAAATATCCCCATTTGTGACATGCAAGAAAGGGTTCCTCTATCAGACCATGTTGATAAAGATGTCTCAGCTGCTCTCTCCTCAGCCAGCTGTAAAAATAAAGCATTCAGAGGTAAAATGAGATCTCTTTTCATCTCTTTTATCACGTCCAGTCATTCAGTGCAGGCTTTATTATTCAAATCATGGTCCAGTTTCCATGGATAGTACACAGTGTATGTATCAGTATAAAGTGTCAACACCTCCCTCTTCCTGCTCCAGGTTGTGAGAACCAAGCTGCTGAGAAAAAAAGGCATTTGGGAAACTTCCTAGAACATAATTCCACAGCCTGAGATGATTTGTAGCATTCAAGGCACACTTATCAGTTATGCCCCATTGAAAGCCATAACTGCCTTCATTTTTTTCCAGCATGGATGATTATTTATTCTGAATTCAGTACATAATAGGCAAATAAGTGTCTTATTCCATCTCCAGGACCCAAACCATTGATGTGGCAGTTCTAGACCTTTCCCCAGAACAAAAGCAATGCCATTTTTGGAAAAAAAAAAACCCCATAAAGCTTTATTAAACCCTGTAGGCCACCCTCTCCTCACACATTCACACTGGTCATACTGCACAAGCTGAAGCATTTCTCAACAAGCAGGGGTTTTTTTGCCAAGTTGGTTTTAATTGGCTCAGTTTTCAACACCAACATGCAGTGCTAACTCTGAACATTGTGTTTGAACATTTAAAAGCTTTTACAATAAATGCCACATGATATTCTGCATCATCTTCATGAGCTCCAGGAGTCTGGTGTCTGCTGGAAGAAACACAAGTAGTTTAGTACACCAGCAACTCACTGATAAGAGACTAAATTATATCCAAAAGGCATCTCTAAGAAGTGCAGAGGTAGGCAAAAAATATAAATTTAATTGACACATCTTACCTGTAGTCTCCAGGGGATTTCAACTAAGTGATGCTATATCCAGCAATGAAACAAAGACAGTGTCTTCTGACAGCCCTCACCTGTAACACAAAAATAAGATGTAATCCTTGCCCTGGTGGCAAACAGAACATTCTTACTGTAAGAAGGGATAAGCCACTCTACCTTGAAGGGAGCAAAAGCATCCCAGCAGTCTCAAAATCCAAGGACAAAGCTGGTTCCTCCATTACCTCCTGGTGGAAAAGACTGAATTTTTTTTAACAGCAGAGATGTGCCAAAGTGTCTGTGAAGGGAGATGTGAGACATGGGAGCTCCTGCTACCAGAGAGGAGCCACTGCTGCAGAGGGTGAGCACTGTCCCTCCAGATGGGAACAACCTGACCCAACAGACTGTCTTGACTCTGCTCCAACCCAGTGATCTGGGCAAGGCCAAACACACCGAGCTCAGAAGGAATCTGTCAGCACAGACCCCCAGAGCAGCATGAGGAGTCTGTGAGGGACACCAGAGCTTTGTAAGGTTCACCACTACACACCATCCACCCCAACCACTGTCTCCTGGCTGCCCAGGAGGAAGCCACCTCTGTGAGCATGGTGAGTAAGGGTGCCTAAAAGCTCAGACTGAAGTCAGAAAGCACAGCAGAGACACAAGCAGAACCAAGAAGCACCAAGGAGCTTCTCCTGCAAGGTCTGGTTCTGTAACTGCTTCATGGTGGCCACAGAGGATCTCACCCAGGTGCAAGGGAAGTTGTGGGAAAGGAGTGAGGAAATAAAATGTGTTCTCCTTTTTAGTAGAGATCTTGAAGTGGAACCTCAGCTTCACACAGCTGGTCTCAGACCAGAACATGCACTGCACCCCAATGAGGTCCAGAAAGAGCAGCAAGGGTGATTGTTTGGGGGGTTACTCTACAAAGACATTTGTTTGAGTTTATTCCCTCCTGGTTCCTGATAAATACAGGAACAGCAGGTGACTTGTGAAGAGGAACCTGGAGAGACAGATGCACAGAACTGCCTCTGTCAGCACCCACCAGGCAGCCCCAGGACAGCCACACAGTGTCTCTTGACCCACTCACCAGCAAAGAGCAACTGGTTGATATTGCAGGTAGAAACTGATGCTAGTGTGACCTTAGATCTTGCAGCTCTCACCCCTCCATGTACTTTGAACACCAAATACCAGCCACAGGCACCTTCCACACTCACCCATTCATGTGCCTCTAATCCCCTGGTCATTGCTATACCCATGGTGGCCACTTAATGTACCTGTTGTCTTGCTCTGTGGGGACTAAATATGTTGATGATACACTGATGTTCACTGCCACGTTCATGTGCATCTAAACCATTTAAAATGGGTTCTTGTTACACGTTTCCATAAAACATTAGTGTGACAGTTCAGGGTTGCCCAGAGCAATGGGGTCTTTCTGCCATCTGCTCCTTGGAAGGAGTCAGTGGGCACCAGTCACCTCCCAGCTGCCAGTGTGTGGAGCAGCTGGACCCCATGCAGACTCTGGCAAGCAAACAGGAGAGATGAAGTCTCTGAGCACTGTGGGCACACACCTCCCATCAGGTCTGTCATCATTTGAGTGTTATCACTGCAGAGATAAAGCATCCTTAGATTTATACCTTTTATCCAGGTTCATACCCAATATGAGATAAGCTGAAGGCTTAAAAATACAAACTTAGTCAGGTGAAGCACCAGCCCAAAGCTACAGAACAAAACCCAGCCATAAACAGTAGTCACAAAAGCTCAGGCTCAGAAAAATGAGATTGGCTTTCTGGCAAGAGAGGCAGGAGTTGGACAGTAAACCCTTGTGTGCAATGGATGCTTTGTACCATGGAACAATCAGATTCTCCATGCCTAAGTGACAGAAACCTTCAAACATCAGCCTTCCACATCTCAGCAGAATTAGGGGTAACTTAGCAGCTCTCAAAGACCAAAGGAGGACCTCTTATTTTCCTTCACCAGGATTAAAGGCCAAAAAAATTGGTTTTATAGGTTTAAGACCAGAAAGAATCATTATTAACCTTGTGAATGACCTCGTGTACACAGGCAGATTCATTTTTCCTTTGGAAATAGTTCTTAAAATAACTAATTGCAGGTAATATTTAAAAAACAAATAAGTGTTTTTAATAAACTGCAGGATTGGCTGGTGGCAAGAGTGAGAAAGCCAAGTGAGGGTTGATAAAACAGCCTGCCAGGGGATGGAAGGAGCCACCCTACCGTGGTGATGTAGCGGGAATGGAACTCGGGAGCATCCTTGAGGAAGGTCAGCCCAGGGTGAGTTTCCACCACGTCCTGCAAGGTAAGACCAAACAACATCAGACAGACTTTCTTCTCCTTTTAAGGTTTAGATGTTACTGGGTTTACAAGCTTTTGGAGGCATTAACAATAAAACTGGACTGACTAGAATAAGTAGAAGACATTTCCTGGGCGATACGCACCTGTTGGGCCATTTTGATTTACTTAAGGACAGAAAAACAAAGGGAGAGAGTTAGTGAGTAGATGAAGACTCATTTTATCTCATTCAATTAAAAAGTTAGTTAGTTGACCATGCAACTATCTCCTCTCCAAGGTCTTTTTTTCCTCCATTCACTGAAGATAGGAACATTTCCTAGAATATACTCCTTAAAGGCTGAGAACCTTCCACGCCCTCCACAATGAAAGCTCTTGTGAGCCTCAGAATACAACTTCTCCAAAATTTCCTTCAACTCCCTGTGGAGATGCCTCTTCCTCAGTTTTTGGTGAGCCAAACGTTGGCTCATGATTCCAAATCCACTAAGAAACAGACGACCAAAAATGTGGAGAAACTGCTCAGACCCTAAATGAATCAGTTCAGCTCCTGTATGGACCAATGGCTGGGTAATTTCTACATGTCTTTAAAAATGTTCAACATTTTGCTTTGTCTACACCACGACAGGATAGAGCAGGCAGTGCCCTCAGGGGTGTGATATGACCAAATTTTGGCCAAATTAACTTGATGTCTAATATGATGGGGTAATTTTGCTAGTCTCTGGTTGACTGACAAGACTCTACATGTCTTTGATTGCCCAGCAGAGAGAAGATAAAAAAAAACCCCATGAGAAAATTTACCCATCACAGCCCCAGTTTTGTTTGAGAGAAACATCCAGTGTAGACAAAAATCTCTCCCCAAAGCAGCATCTCCACAGAGGTTTTTCATAGAGGGCAACACAGTGTGAGAAATCCAGGGATAAGTGGAAAAGCATCAACAGATGATCAGAGGAGCAGATGGATCTGATTTACAGAGAAATTATAAAGAAAACCCAAACCTAGAGCCTGCCTAAATGGCCACAAATAATTAAAGAACAATATTTTGATTGGTTAAAGATATCATGTGAAGAAAAAGGTCAAGAAAATCAGGATGTACAGAATTAATCTGAATATTAGGGAAAAAAAATCAGCCATGAGACTTCTGTGCTACCAGGTTTAGAGGCATATAGAGAACAATTAGCACTGAGAAAAGTTTTGCAAAGATTTCCATGTGACATTGTACCTAGTAGCCCTGCTGGATAAATAATAATTGTCTTGTCAAGCAACTTTTACAACTTCTCTACTAAACTTTTATGCTGTGCTTGGGTATCAACAGCATCATGCATTCTTTCCAATAACTACCTAAAAAAATGGGGCAGATTCCAGCCTGGTTACCAGGTGCTGATAAATACCAATCCTAACAAGAGATTAAATAAAGCTCTGACAATCCCCAGCAACTTCAGCAAGATATTTAGTTGGTTGGCACTTGTGCCAAATAGTCCACTTGAAGTGATTATTTCTATTTCACTCCAAAATAAACACCACCCAGGTGCTAAACCAAAGGTCTGTGTGTCCTGGGTAAATATTTAAAGACATGAAACAAACATAAAACTCCTTCCCCATCCATCCATGGCTGAGCTGTTGTAGGTACCTGGAGCAGTGGGATGAAGTCCTCCTGTTGTAGGTAGTCACAGCTGGGCTTTGCTAGAAGGTATGTGAACCTGGAGGCATCATCATGGCAGCTTCGTAGGACTCTGGGAGAGAGAGGAAGAGTTACTCCAACCTCTAGGAGAGAGAGGAAGAGTTACTCCAACCTCTAGGAGAGAGAGGAAGAGTTACTCCAACCTCTAGGAGAGAGAGGAAGAGTTACTCCAACCTCTAGGAGAGAGAGGAAGAGTTACTCCAACCACTCTGAACCTCACAGGACACCTACAGATGCATTATCAAGTACCTGATCACATGTTACTCAACACATTACACTGTGAATGAGGCAAAGTTGACCTCAGACTACCAGCACCCATTTTCCTCAATATCTTTCTATTTTCACCCAGCAGAGCTTTTTTTCACATTAGTATTGCTGTAGTAAACAAGGTTTCTTTCAGAAGTATTTCCACACCCAGCAATTCCTCTTGACTTCAAATGAGTCCAGGGAGCATGTAGCACTTTGAAAAGTCACATCACCTACTAAGATGCTTGAAAATAGGTGTCAGTAATGACAGATACCTGGTTTAAAATTACAGCTGTGCCCAGATAGCTGTAGTATAACTTTATCAGGAACATTAAATTTCTTTGTATCATGTTTCTAGAAGAAATTGTAACCATTAGAGGGGGAAAAAAAAAAATCTTTCTAAAAGAGTAAAGTGAGAAAAGCATAAAAAACTTGGCTTGGAAATGGTGTGGTTAAAAAAATTACAGAAGAGTTGTATGACCACAGGCTGCAAATATCTGAAGGATGTGGAAGTCAAAGGAGTGAAAAATGTGATATCATACACGAGGGATTAATTAGAAATAATTGGAGGAACCTAAGGAAGGAAAAAAATGTTGTCTGTGTCAAGGAAAACTTGATGATCACAGCCACCCTTTAACACCTCTGCAATTTTGCCAGGGTAACTAGAAGCTGTTTTGACAATATTATGAGAGGAAATACTTTGGAAACTCAGGGTTAAAGGCTGCTTCAAGATGCTGGAGAGGAACTATTAAGCCAAAAATTAGAACTCTCCCTGGATAGGAGATGGAGACATTGTTCAGGTGTTCCACTAAAGCCTGAATTGCCCTGAATGGAAAAAGATGAGGCAAGAGAGCAAGTCTGCTCCATCTCACACCTCTGGCTCCAAGCACAACATACTCAGAGCTCTCAATTCAAAAAAGTAGTGTTGACAATGGTTTGTGGATGTGACTGTCAGACACCACAGTGTGTTCAGGGAAGGTAATAATTATTAAAGCTCCCAGAGTATCTGCTTGGATGCTGCTGCTTTATTTTACATCCCTTCTTCCTGTCCTCTAACATTATCAAACTCCTCCTCTCCCCATTCCCAAGTGGCACTCACTCTGCACTAGTGTAGCAGCAATAAGAGCTGAGATAAATATATCCCAAATCCTGACATCCATCAGCCATCTCAGAATAGTTGACATATTTCTAGGGAACATGTTAATAGACTTCATATGCCAACCAGCCTAAAACACCTCATTATCTAGACAACTGCTTCAAAGTTTGTTGATGAAACAAGTATTCAGGGGGTTTGAAGGAAGAAAACTTCAGCTGATGGAGATGTTTTAGCTATTTATTTCCTTCTAAAGAGAAGGATTTGAAAAGTCTGGTGAAAGACAAGGAAAAAAAGGAGAGAGATGTCTATGCCAGGCTGGTTTTTTTTCCAGAAAGTGAATTTTGCATTTGCCATACTCACTTTCTCCACATGGACACAAATGAGTGTACAGACACATATCCCATCCGTTCTCCTCCTGCTGCACTGAACAGAGCTGCTTTCCAGTAGAGTGGGCAGCCACAGATCTGGGGAAACACCAGGACAAAGTCAAATACAAAAGCAGTCACAAGAAGAGCCTGCTTGTTTACTCACCAAATTCACTTTTAATAAGGGAAATAAGTGGCAAAGGCACAAAGGTTAATCAAAAAGCTATTTAGGTTCAGAACCCACCACTAACTTTCTACTTTGTTATATTAAGTAGCTAAGAAATATGTCCTGTCAGGCAAGGAAAAGGATCAGAGATTATCAACCTCTTAAGCTCTGTCTGTCTTTAGCAAAAATCAGTTTCAGACCTTTTTTTTGGTCAAGCAAAGAAGTTTGTTTCAGAGACAGTTTACAGATAATGCCACTTGATTCCTCTAAACCCCCCAAAAAGCCCAACATGGTCTCTCCTTTCAGAGAAATCTTCCTTCTTGGAAAACAAGTGCTCCTCTTGGCCAGAACATCATTGCTCAACTGACAGTGCCAAGGATCCATTCAGGGCAAGCTGAACATATGAGATGTGTCTGACAAGTGCTGGTTTTAGCTCAGCATCACTAAAAACCATGGTAGAAGGAGAGGAAAATAGAACCACCCATCTGCACCACACTCCTACACAAGTGCTGTGTTTTGTTCCCTGAAGCCAGGAACTCATTAGCAGACAGTAACAACTCCATGTCTGCTGACACCTGCATTATGGATACTGAACATGCTCAGCTCAGAGGCTGGGGGTTGACTGAGCATTTCCCACTTCTACATCCAAGGAGGAGTAGGTTGGAAACTGCTTTCTCAAGTAACACTGCACCAGTACCCCCAGATCACACCCAGATTGGTGGGACTGCTGACCACAAAGGAGGTAGTGGCACTACCTGAAGCCACAGAGGGAAAGTTTCTCCTTTCTGAGCATAACCATGGAGGAACAGAAGAACAAAACTGCAATTTGCATTTGGTGAGAAGCCTGAAAGACTCATTTTGCAAATCAAAGCAAGAAGGAGCATAAACATCAGATGTGACAAAGAGCAAACTGAGCTCAGTTTTGTTTACTACTTGCTTAACTGAAACAAAAACCACTCAGCACAGAAGGATGTTGGTTCTTTTCACTAAAAATGAGACCAGCTGTGAGATACTTTAATTTTAGCTTCAGCCTTTCTCCCTAAAAAGAAAAAAAACCCAGAGAAGAGTTACCTTAGCAATCTTCCCCATTTCACAGATGTTTGCTTTCTCATCTTCAAACTCTGTAAAGGCTCCTTCAATCCTGGCAATGATTTCTTCATGATTAGTGCAGACACTGGGAAGTCCTTTGGGGAAGTAGAAACGTGGAATGTTTATTGACAAAGGGGGACTGCTGGTGGCTTTATTCACAGGCAGAAGGGTGCAAGGGCTAACTGTGGACTTCAAAGGGGCTGGGGATGAAGTTCCAGGTTTCTTCTCTTGTTTACTTTGAACCTGAAAATATAATGAATAAATATTTTTTAACAGCATGGCATAAGGAGCAGGAGAAAACTGTTTGTGCTCTCAGTGATTAGGAAAAAATTAAAACCCACCACCAATGAAGTTATAGCACAGGGATAAAAAAGCATGGTCTTAAGGAGCTAATTAAAAAAATTCTGCAATACTAAACATCACCAATTTAGGATACATCACAGCTGCTTTGGTGTACTTTCAGTGCATTTTATGCAGGTAGCTGTGGATTATCATAGAATGTTTGAGGCTGGAAGGGACCTCTAGAGGTCATCTGGTCCAACCTCCCTACACCAGCAGGGACATCTCTACCTAGGGCAGGCTGCTCAGAGCCCCAGCAAGCCTGACCTTGAAGGACTCCAGGGATGGGGCCTCCACCCCCTCTCTGGGCAGCCTTGATCTATCACCCTCAGATTCAAGAACTTTTTTCTAATATCCAGTCTATTAAGATAGACTATTGAACCACAAGAGAATACACTCTAGATCCCCACTAGATCACCCTTCTAATGCATCTCTGCAATCTTCTAGCTATACATCACTTCTTATAAAGGGCAACATTTGTATTTAAGTACATCACAAGATCCTAAAAAGGTAATTTTTTCAGACAAAAGAGGGACTATTTTTTATAAACTTTGAAAAGTAGTTACAGTCTAAGCAGCAGAATTCAGATGCTGGAATGCTGAGAGATGACAAATTCCCTACTCCCCCATGAATAGGCACTTTCTTGGGAAAAAGGGGACAGGCTTTCCTGTTGCACAATGGTTTGAATGCAAGAGTTATTATTAATATAACAACATATGTGATAAGAGGCTAATAAGGCAACAGTCAAGTAAATACAGCTGCAGCTTCCAGTTTGTTTACTCTATTTCAAAACAAAATGGCTTTAGGCTAAGGTTGCCAAGTCTGAGCTCATTAAATACAGAGGAATGTATATGATGAACTGACTCAACTCTCTGCCTTATTATTTTCCAGAAACTTGGAGCTTTTTTTCTTCAGCCATACTGGATTTCCCCACCCCATGGGTTTGCTTTCAGGAAGGTGAAGAAGAGAGAATTGTAAAAGCTTCCTAAGCCCTGTTTTTACTTGCAGTATAGAATATTTTATAACCCAGAGAGCTGTGAAAGAAAAGATGGAAGGATGTTGCTCCTCTTCACTCCCCTGCTTCACTGCTCTTTAAGCAGGGAGGATCTCTGTCCCATTTCAGGAGCAGGGACACAAGCACATGCTTTGTAGTGTAACTGCTCTGTGCACAACAGGAACCAGGAGCTTGGATTTAAGTCCTCCTCTCCTGTGTCTTGCAACACATGAAAAGCTGAAGATCACTTGCAGCCTTCAGGATTTCTGTCAATATCAACATTCAGTCTGTGTGGTCCTCAATATAGCTCTGAAGAACAAGCCTGACCAACATCATCTTGCTCTTCCTCCCATCTTCCTTGACTTTTCCTACTCCCTCACTTACTGCACCTCTGTGGCTGATCCTGTGTGATGCTGGATCTCGAAGTGGGGCAGGTCTGAGGCTCAAAGGGTTACTGGGGCTGAAGAGGGACAGAGTAAGCATCAACCCTGATCACTCTGTCCCACAGGCAGGTGACCTAGAAGGGTGGCAGGGGTAGAGCTGGGGAGAAGATGGTCAATCACTTTGGCAGATGAAGATCCAGCCCCTTCTCACACCTGCCTGCTTCAGGAAGAGAGGATAAGCAAGAGGGGCAAGTAAGAGCTCCCTGAGACAGGTCATCTTAAGAAGCCTTCAGCCGATTGGGAAATAGTGGGTTAAGGTATCAGATCTTGGTGTGCAAGCCAGGCTAGTGATCTGACTTGGAGCAGAACTCACACACAGCAGCACTTCTGCTTTTGCAATCTGCCCCTCACCCCAGCTGCCCTGCCCTGCTAGTGGCTTTTCCAGCCAGGAGTCAACTCTCCTCAGTTTTCACTTGCTGGATTCCAGCAGAGGGGAAATCCCTGCTGGGCTCTCACAGCACCATATTCATACAAACAATGCAAAGCTGGGACAGACAATGAGGTGCCAACTGAAGCCACTTGACTTCTATAATAGGACTCAACATCCGTTGGTCTTGAAGCCCCACTTTTCAGACTCAGGTTCATTGCTCATTATCTCCTCAATGCACACATGCACTCCAGGCTGTCAGGGTGCCAAGGAACTAGAAGGAATGACTCAAATTTAACAAAAAGGTCCACGGGCCTTCCAAGAGGAAGCAAACCAATGTATTATTCTCTCAAAGGACACTGACTCCCCACTTTAATCCCTTTCCTTACAGTACAAGAGAATGATATCATTGGATTTGTTTTCTTGGCAGGCAAAGAGGCATTCCCAAAGTAGATCACCACAGCAGCACTGGGTCATTTTCCTCCTCTTCTGCACACCACACATATCCTCATATGGCCCAAGGCTCAAGCTGATCATCATGCAACACAACTCATTGACTTTGCCCTGGCCTTCATCTTCTGAGGAGCAGAAGAACTCATTTTCCTCCAGGTACTGCCAGTCAGCAATGCTTGGTACCAGCTCACATAAGCCAGAAACCAGGATCCAAGAATTTACTGTAATTTCCTGATCCATGACCACAACACAAGCCAGGTTAGGCATCTATAGGAGAAATACAGCTTCAAAGTAGGGAGCCAGTTCAGACATAGGTTTGCAGCTGACCTTCCCAGTAAGACTCAATCACTAACTCCTGCTCAGTCCAAATCAAACAAGGTGGAAGCATTGCATGGGTAATAACCAGATGTCAACCACCATGGAGACAGCAGGGAGTTAATTACAACTATTTGGGAAAAGAAGGAAGAAAGTGATAGGATTCTGTGGGAATTCCTGGAAAAAATGGTTTAGTGCAAAAACTTAACCTTCAATGCTGTTTGCTTAGTGGAACACATTCCTCCAGCAGGGACAGAAAGGAAACTACAAATCCTATAATAAAATCTTCTAACTTTGTTACCAACAGCTAAACTTTTTTTTCTAAAGAGCAAGGTGAGATTAAAGCCCCTGTTTAAACACTGCTCTACAGTGTAGTGTAATTGACCTTATCTAAAACCCACCTCTCCACTGTATCACCTTTTGCCAGTCATACAATTTATTTATGGACAGACTGAAACAGTGACATCTGCATTATAAATAAACCAGACAGAGCTACAGCCTCGTTGTAGCAACACAAACAAAGCACAGACACTAAACCTCTGTCCCCCAGGCCTGTCTCTCAGGGACCTGCCAGTCCCAGCAGAAAACTCCACAGAAGGAAGCAGCACCACCTCAAGCCCTCAAATACTTTCTCCTCCTTGCTCCCAGCCCCAGTCTCCAACAGGATCCTAAATAATAAGTTTACCAGTTGTTTTTTCTTTCCAAAGAGGATTCTGTAATCCTCTTTTCTAGGGTGCAGTGACTCAGGCTGGTTTCTCAGAGTCCACAGTGCTGACTTCATGTCTCCTCTCATTTTCTACAGTTCTTGTCTTAGTGCAGGCTGATGGTAACTGGACACAAGCCATCCTCAAAGATCATCAGCTCCCCAGAGCTGATCTGTATCCGTTGCCTGAGACTTGCTCTTCCTTGAAGCCCTTTGCCATCATTGTCTCTTTCTGCTGCCTCTTTCTCAGCCATCTCTAAGGGCAGGAAGAACAGCAGAGGTTCATCCACACGTGGCTCCCAACAGCACAAAGACATAATCAGGGTATGGTTTGGAGGGAGAGAAGAGATCTCCTAGTACATGAACTGGAAAAACTGACAAGCCTTGGGTACATGAGCCCTCCACCTGGTCTGAAGCAACCTTCACCACTAAATACATCAAGAATAACTGCTCTGGAGCTGTAGATCCAAGTGAACTCCTGCAGTGGGCAACTGCAGCTGTCTATAGGTAGCTGGACTAACTCTGGAGGGTGAACTTTGCTGTGCTGTATGGTTCTTGTTAGTCTCCAAATTGCTCGTGGTCCCCGCCCAGGCTATTACTACACATTACTTCATGCAATTCCCCTCTAGGGAGGGGAAAAAGCATGTTCCTGAGATTAACCTCAAATACATACTTTAACCTGTCACCAGAAAACATGAAAACAAAGCGAGCTGCAATATACTCCAGAGCAATTTTAATTGCTCTTGCTCAGGAAGCAGCTGCACTGCTCATAGCTTCAACTTTTTAACTTCCTCACTGGGTCACTGATTATTTAAATACAGATAAAGCTCAGGGTGGACTGATCCCAGGATATGAGACCTCTTGTAAATCTGGGGTGTCCTAGCATAAATTACTCCAGTCTTTTTTCACCAGTTGTCCCAGAAAGTGAGTAGAGCAGCTGGGATTTGCCAAGAAATACAACCATGGGACAATTCCCATTTCTTCGCTGCATCTCCATGATTCTAAAGCTCTTCTCCAACCTGATTCTCTGATCTCCTTCAGCCACAAGAGGTAGTAGGAAGCAGCACCTTGTGCTGGTAAAATCAGAAATGCCAAAGCCAGGCAGGCTGGTGTGTGCAGAGCTTTTATAGAGGAGAGCACAGGCCACTAAATATTCTAGTTGTTCACGTGCAACAAGAGACCTCCAGAGCAATCACATACATAGAAGTTTTTTTTACCAAAAAAATACAGAAAACATTTAATAGCCTTACACTACCTCTCCCAGTTAAGCCACTGTCCTTGCTGCTAATTTTTTCCCCTTGTTTACAAAGACATTTTAACAGTGCAATCTAAGCCCAGAAGGTTTATTTTTAAACCTGCTGGTATCTAGCTGCAAATAACTGTCTGCAAATAGACACGCCTCGAGGGGACACAGTTTGATTCTCTGATCCAATAAGGAATACAAAGCAACAGAACCAGAAAAAAGCAACACCAAGCATTCAAACCTGGGCCTGCTGGAATGACTTCAGCCTCCTCTTGAAGCGAGATGGAAGGACAAAGTCGCAGCCCCTGGCGAGGAAAGCTAGCTCCCCTCCCAGGTCGGGGTCCCTCCGCAGAGAGCTCTCCTTGATCATCATCCTGGGCAGCTCCTAAGCAGGTGTTGCCCCTTCCAGCAGGAGCACAAGGACTTTGCAGGAGACCACGTCAAGACCAGCACACGTTGCTCTCCTGGTTCTGATTTTTACAGGCAAAAAATGGCAAATGGCTTCAACATCCTAGGTCTTCTCTCTCTTCACAAGAGCAGCATCTATAGAGATTTTATCTCACTCCTGAAGCCAAACCTCCCTTTTCAAACTAATATTCAAAGTATCTTTCAGTACCACCAGGATCTTCTGCCTTCTTGTAATACTTTAATTGAGAAACATGATCTACAACAGAATCTATTTCCCTGCTGGCTACATGACAGACAATCTGTCCTTGGCTTGTAATAGGCCAGGGGTAATATGGGAAAGGAAGCACCCACCACCACTACCAGGAGTGCTAAAATTAGATGCACTGCAGAAGTGGCTAAATATACCATCTTCCCCAATAGTTCTGACTTGATGTGCTTCAGTTCTGAAGCCCGAGGTGCAAACTTGCATCTAGACAGCTAGAGTTAAACCACATGCTCTCAAGCAGGGCCCATGATGCCAGTGGTTTGAGGTCCCTGCTTCTGAGGTGCTGGAGCAGATCAGCCTCAGCTCCCACTCTAGACCCAAGGCTGTAATTTTCCAAAAACATCAATTTTTCCTCCTTGCTTGGAAAAAGCAAATCATCTAGTTTCTTTAAGGCCAAGTAAGCACATCAGGATGGTCTTGGATAACAAGCTAAGGAATTCTAAAGCAGTTCTTAAGGAAACAGTTTAAAAGACACCAAAACGCATCATCCTTTTAATCCACTTTTCCCATAACTCACAAGGCAAGAACAAAGCAATTCTCAGTGGACAACAGCCCACTCTGCATGACCCTGAGCAAGCAGACTTCAAACTCTTGCTCAGACTTCTACTAGGCTTGTTAAAAGTGTGTTCTCCCTTTCCTATGGTGCTGACCAAGGGCCCAAACCCAGTTCTTACTCCACAAGATGAACACACCCCTAGTCCCAGGGGCTGCTTTCCCTGCCTGACTTCAAAAGCCCCAGCTACTTTCCTATTTTACTTACTAAGCTTAGTAACACAACATCCTATTTCTAGCTACTAGGGCTTGCTTTTAGCCAAACACTGCATTTCAAAAGGTCTGAGCCTCACAAACAAAGTTTTTATTGGACACGTGCCTCTGATGTCCTTTTCCTGTACAAGGCCCAAAGTTAACTCAAATACAGCATCATTTGTGACTGGACTGCAGATAAGACACAGAAACAGCCTATCCAAAAGGATGCTCTTCTTGTGCAGCTAAATAGGCTGTTTACTAAAGGAGAGAGACCTCAGCCAACACTCACAAAAAGAATTTAACATCCTCATAAATCTGTATCAAACCCCCCCAAGTTTATTTCCTCTCCTGCTGCCCCTCAACAACCAGGCCATGGTCCCACAACCTGGGCTGTGGAATCCAGTTCCAAGGAGTATGAAGCCCAAGAGAGCAGTAGGATGAGGATGGGAATGAGTAAAGGAGCCCCCAAAAATAAAAAGACAAGCAGAATGTTTAGACTGGAATTGCCACCAAGTGAATGACACACTGTACACTGATTCATAGATCCATACACAACATTTTGGGAATAAACTTTGTTGTTCTTACTCTGATTTTTTTTTCCTAAACATGAAGGCAATGCCTAAAGAGTCCACAGGCCTCTGCTGTACTGGGAGTCCTCCACATCTCATATAGCAGCCTGTCAGAGGGTGATTTATTTTAAATCATCTGTGGCAACTGTACTTACTTCATCTCCAACTAAACTCTCACCCTGCTTAGGGACTGCAGAGGAAACAGCCTAAAAAACCTCTCATATCTCCAGCTGCATCCACAGCAGCTCCAGTGGGCTTTAAAAGATATGTGCATGAAAGACATACTAATCTAGAAAAAACCCACAACAGAACAGCCACATACTTTTCATTCACAAATTAACCAGCCATAAAAGAACCTGGAAGTTTGGGGTTTCTTGCACTGATAGCCTGGAAAAATACAAGTAATCTGGAGACAAGGATTGTTCTGTCTGAATTACTGGGGTTTTTTGTACTCCAGCAGGTTCTTAGCATGGTATTTTCCTATCCTCAAAACACACAAGGTGGGTATAAATAAAAACAAATATATGATGCCATGTCGAACTGACTAAGACAGTCTTGCATCAACAGTTTCAAAGTCAACTGGACAAAACCCAGCAGAGAAATCTGGTATAAACAGCTTACAGAGCAACCAAAGTGCAGTCAGATTTAGAGTTTCCTCTCTGCTCTAAGTGACCCAGTCCAAAGCGTGAAGGTGAGTAAGGATCTCACCTGTGCCTAAAGCTGGAGGCTTAGTCCTAAAAGCCTGGGATGATTTAATCATCATGGGATTTAGCTGGACCCCAGAGCCTGGCTGCAACAATCCCAAGCACTCTGAGAAGGGCACCAGCTCCAACTGTTCTGATTCAACTTCTCCAGCAAGAACGTGACTTTCTCTTGGGTTTAGAGTTAATGAGGCTGAAAAACTCAACATGCAGCACTAGGCTTTGGTTCACCTACCTTTAGAGGTCTACTGCAAGATAAATCAGCCTCACACAAGCTGAGGCTGCACCTGCCCTGCTTACAAAAGCTGCCCCCATGCCACAAATATGTCCCCCAGGGTTTGGTATCAGTTCTTTTAATTCATAGAATCATAGATTCTATCATAGATTCCAACCCTTTCAGGTTAGAAGGGATCTCAAGGATCACCTGGTCCAACCTTGCTTTAATGTAGTCTGATTTAATTTTTCTATCATCTTGATTTCTGAGACTGACATACTATTTTAAATTTCAATAACTATTACTAAACAGGGGAAGAAAAGAGACCTTTTTTACTACTTAGGTTTAGAAGTAATGAGTAATTGATGTTTGAAAAGAGTGCAGATTGTGTGTATAGCTTAATTGACAGATATTATCAATAAATGATAGAAACTATTTGCATTATAAGCTAATATGAAAGCTGATTTTCCAGAAAAGAGTTTTACATTAAATTTTGCATGTTTTGAGAAAAATAAAGTTAAAAGTCACTATGATGTTATAGAAGGCACTTTATACAGTTAATCACCCTATGTAAGGTCCTTCATAAGCCTATCATTAAATTCACAAAACAAAGAACTAAAATTAATTATGAAGTAGCATTTTGAAGGGGTAGAATCATGAAGTAGCCAGGTCAACTTTAAATTTATACAATGCTGAAATAATCTTCCTTCTACTCAGAGCCATTTTGGGGCATGCAATGTAGATGTTTTGATATGAAAAAGCAAAGTGTGTGGCCTTGGGACAATGTTTGTAGAGCACAATGAGAGGAGCACTTCTGAGAGTCCCAGCAACATCCAGCCCAGGATTAGATAGATGCCACCTACACCCAGCCCAGAGCAGCAGGGATGGGCCTCTGGACACTTGTCTCTGCCATCTGAGATCCAAGCTGGTCTGAAACCATTTCTCAGCCCTTTGCTCCCAGATCCACAATCTCTGTCCAGAAATGGTTGTAGCACCCATGAGACCTGTGTATGAGCAACTCCACTTCCTAATCTGGCAGAAAAACCTAAAATTTATATCTTATATATGAGCATTACAGTCACTAAAAAGATTCAGAAGTAGAAGTAGAGGCATGGGGGAAAAAGAAATGGGAAGCAGGACTGCTCTTGCTGGCTCCCTACACCATGAGCAATCCTTTTGAGAAGAGATACATATTAAAATCAGCTCAAGACAGGCACACAGGACAGGAAATTTTAAAACAAAAAGTTGGAGGTTTAGAGATAAGCAATGGAAAGCTGGATCTCAAATGGGAAATGCTGGACAGCCTGAAAGTATGCAATGCTTCCTGGCCTGCCTGGAAGAAGCCTGAGGAGCTCATGATACACTCTGTAAAATTAATGGACTTCTTAAGTATACACTTCCTAGTTTCTAAATATTTTGGTTTTGGAAATGAAGAGGCAAGTAATTCTATTGTTCTCCGTGGACAATCATAATTGGTTTTATGATAAAGGGAAAGTCTGTTGCCAATATAAGTTAGCACAGATGGGCCAACTGAGACAGCAAAGAGGCTGAAGTGTCTCTCCCTTTCCTCTATCATTGCTTGGGATTTGAGGGATATTAAAGCTGTCACAAGCTTCATAAAGGAAAGCTGCACTGTGTTTTCATACGAGATCTCTGGGGTTTTTGTGTGTGCACACAACTATTTGATAACAGCTTTATGAGCCCTAAGAAAACACAACAAATACTTTACATGTTATTCATTCACCATTTGTACGTGTGCAAGACTGAACCCACACAGAGCTCCAGCCAGACCCAGAGTTCTCCAGGAACATGGAGGTGTTCCCTAGATGCTACACCTAGAAAGGGCCTTGTGTCCACAGCCAAGGCCATGTCTATACTAGAGATGACAGCAAACCACAGAGCAAGCACAGAGCAGGTGAACTGTGCCCACTCTAAGGACTAACTCCCACTGAAGAGCACCAGACACATCCCCACTGTGCAGTGCTCAGCCCAGGCCCCCAAAACACTTATTCTTTGTGATCTTTGGTTCTGAAAAATTGACCCATTTAAACCAGAAGCCAAGGGCCTACAGGAGCACCAGCAGGAAAGGAGCAAGCTCAAACATGGAACTGCACATCAGGACATATTTTGTTAGCTTAGGGGTTTTAGTTTCCTTTTTCTGTCTGTATTTAAATGTTACATTTCTGCCAGGTTGAGCATTCAAAGCCCAACGAATCACTTAGCAGATGTATTTCCTCCTGCCATTTTCCCATGTTTGTTTTACTCACTATCCCATCAAAGGTTTGGTTCTCTTACCTTAATCACTTCTGGGGCCTGCTGAATTGAAGCTGGAACAGAGTCTCTGGAAGCAGCCCCAGCAGAGCTTTTTTGCCCTGCAAGGAGGGACTGTGAAGGAGTTGCTAAAGTTTCCTGAAGAATCTGCATCACTTCCCTCTCCTTAGACAAGCTTCCCTTGCCTGTCTGGAATTCCACCAGTTCCTGGGCAAAGTCCTCAATGCTCTCCAGGATACGCAGCAGAAGGGCCTTGTCATCCTCTTCCATCTTATGGCCATTGCTTTCCATGACTTTTGACAAAGTGGAAGTGGGGTCAACGGGTTTACTTTTGGGTTCAGGAGCCTGAGGTAGTACCTGCCTACCCTGCGAGCCAAACACCTGCAAACGGGCAGGTTCACTCTCCTTCAGAGAGGGTTCCCTCAAAGTACTCTCCATCCTCTGTGAGAAGCACTCCAAGTCCAGCAGCAATTTGTCTATCTCATCCTTGTCTACCTTACTACATGTCTGTCCTCCTCTGGAGACAGCTTGGGAACCACGCAATACAGAATCTGAAACTGGTTTTAAAGGACTCATTTTCTCAGAAGCACAGGATTGCTCAACATCTCCCACTCTGGCAGCTTCTGCTGTGGTGTTGGCAGTCAGATCTGAACCCCCAGCTAGCTGGTAGCTGTGCTCTAAACTCTTCCAGCCCCCTTTCTGCTCTGCCTTCTTTATTTTCCCTAATGTTCTTTCCCCATCAGACTCCTCCTCAATGTACAGAGCCTCAGTGGAAGACGTGCAGTCAGCAGGGCTTGGGGCTGGTAAGTGAGGTAGAGCACGTGCATCTTTCACAGCTCTCACACTGTTCTCCTGGGGGATGCTGTGAAGGGAGTTTGAGGTAAAGCTCACAGTACTTGGTTGGATGGGCTGAGAGGTGCCTGTCACCTCACACTGGTCACCTGGTGGTCTGAGAGGGACTGCACTCGAGGATGGCAGCTGAATAATATCTTCATACCTTGGTGGCTGCTCATCTCCAAAGACTGGGGAAAAGGGAGTTTGCTGCAAGCCATGAAGACAGTTAACTAGTTCTGCCAAGTCACTTGCTTCCTTGTGTCCTGGTGGCTTGAGCTCAAAGGGTAATTTTTTCAGGTAAGAAGAGAATCTAGTCATCAGGTTCATGTATATCATCTCAGAACCAGCCAGGGGATCGTTGCTGTTCCCACCACTAACACTGCCTGCAGACTTCTTTTTGATGCAGTGTTTTATGATGTCTGTGCACTTTTTCAGGTCCTCTGAGCACTTGAGCAAGATGTCTAAGCACACCTTAATATCTCCACTAGAACCACCATCTAGCTTGTGTTTTTCCAAGATCTGGGTGATGAAGTTTTCCTCAGAGAAGGAATGAGGGGAGAAGGGAACTGTGGGGCTCGTGGTGACTTCTGGAACATCACTGCTCTCCTGCCATTTCTCCACAGGTGAGGGACTCTGCAAAAAGCCACAGGGAGGGCAGTTCTCATCATTGTTGAAGTGCCCATAAATCAAGTCAAAATCAAAGGACCGTCTGCTGAACGATTCTGACCGAACCTTCCTCCCCTTTCTGTAGGCCACATGACTGGAAGAGTTTTTGAGCTTTTCAAAGGAGAACTCCTTTATTTTACCACTGGCAAGATTTATGGCCTCACCAGTAATGTCTTTCAAACTGCTGGAGGCTTGCACTGAAGAGCTCTTTTTGATTTTTTGATTACTTGGGAGGATTTGCTGATAGTCCTCATTTCCAGGCAAGGCCAGTCCATTCTCAGGAACAGGAATTTTATGGTCTAGGTTGGCATCTTGGAGGCCAAGCTCTGCACAGACACTGTGGTGGGCAACTATACATGTAACCCCTTGCTTAAACACTTGGCAGGTCCCTGTGCAGTAGTGCACAGTGTGCTGGAAGTGCTGGTCTATCACCACACTGCTGTAGCAGTTCACAGAAGTGACCATCAGCCTGTAGGTTGCTGCCATAGCACGGATCACGCTTGGAAGTGAGGCTTCAAAACTCACCATGAATTTCACAGGAGAAAGTTCACCCCCTCACTTCTTCACAGCTACACCACGATAATGAAAAACATTCACATGTCAGTTGAAAACATCCAAAGAGAAACTACTGCCTTGGGAAGCCCTGGCAAAGTCTGGAGTGGTATTAGCAGTACAACTATTAGTGCAACTTGCATGTGGTTCTACTTAAGGCAACTTGATCCTTGGACTCCATGCAGAAAGCTTTGTTGATCAGAGATGCAACACGAGCTGCTCCATTTCTAATGGTCCAGGAAGGTTCCCCAGCAGGTGTCATAAAATCCAGCCAGCTCTCAGGCAGAAGGGACAAGACAATGATTTCTGTTTGATCCTTCTTCTCTTGTTTTGGGTGGGTCAGTAAAAACAGCATATACAGACAAAAAACCCACTGTAGGCTTGTGCAATTCCCCTCTCAGGCTGGTAAGATAGGTCCCTGCAACAGAAAAAAAAAATGAGTCATTATAATTCCCATGTAATAGGCAGCCTTGTCTACTACCAACATATGGCAGCAGACCATAACAACCAACACTCACACTTGTACAGAGTAAGAGTAGGCTGATATTTCTCCTTCACTCAGATCTACCATATAAGAACAGTGCTGAGGAGCTAGCCTCTATTTATACCCAGGCTGGCTGTGTGTTGCCATTTTAACAGCTCTATTTTAACCACTCATTAATTTCTTCAGACTCGTTTTTTCCCCTCCCCAGACTGAACAAAATATTACCTTTAATTCTAATGGAGCAAAACATTTTGATCATGCTGTGAATTTGACTTTCATTTTCCAAGACTCTAAAGATAAGGCAAAAAGCAGTAGAGAAAAGCACTTTCAGGATTTCCAAGCTGTCTGGTTTATAAAAGGCTGCAAACAGCCTGGAGCAAAGTAGATGAATGCTTCTAAGAATGCATGGCCTTTAGTAAAGGCCACTTTGGCCTCCATTAGCCTTTCACCAAGGTCTCTGGGACCATGGCAAAATATTTTAAGGAGGAATAACTGTTTTTCTTTCTCTTACAACCTATAAATAGCAGCATCTTCTATTAAACAGATCTGCTGGTGTAGACACCAAGAGCAGAATGTAACATTTGCATAAAGGTTAAGCCTGTGAAAACTAGGACTAAAATACTCAAATTTTACACTTAGCATAACCATTTCCAGCTGCATCTCCTATCATGATCAGAATTGCACCAGAAAACAACAAAAGCTGCTTAACTGTGTTATGAAAGGTTAGGAAATCCCAGATTTAAGGGTCTCACGTTTTAGATACTGCTTCATCTTTAATACACCCCCCAAAGAACTTCTGAGCACCCTCTATTCCTGTACAAACAGAAATTCATTTCCTAAAGCATGATTATAGCACCACTAAGTCACACTACAGCATGGGTTTATTTTGTTGTTTTCAAAGGTAAGTATTTAGCGCTATATAAAAGGCCAGACCTGTATCTGATGAAAGGACCTCCACACATTACATCCACCTACCTTAGCTCATAAGCTTTTATCACACAAGGGAAGCTCCTTAGTGTCTGCTGCTGTTGTAATTAAGGCCTGGGGATAGCACAAGACTGCTGAACATTCACATTTTACATATTTTAACATCTTACATATTTTAAAGCCTTAATTTGAAATTGAGAAGCAGTGATTTAAGAGTATGGGGTGGAATTGGGAAGGTGCCATGTCTGCTCATTGCAATTAGGTAGAACTGCACACTGCAAAGAATCCTTCCCTTTTGTTCTTTGCATTATGTAAAGCATCAAAATGATTGCATTCAAGAAGAACTAAGTGCTGGTATCTGTGACAGGCTGCCACCTGCCCACCCAACCCAGGGGCCAAGCTGGGTGTTGCACCAGGGCCAGCCCCTCTGAACACCTCTGTGCCTGTCCCTGCTGCTCCCCTCTGCGCCCTCTGGCACTGCCCCAAAGCCCCCCAGGCTTGGGAGGGGGGGATCATCAGAGGTATGAGGTGTGCCCCAGCAGTGAGTCAGGGTGCCAGGGGATAAAGGGCGTAAACAGAACTGTTTTTAAACCCTGGGGTGCTCATAGCATCAGGTATAAGCACAAACCCAGGTAATGAGACTCCACACCCTCCAGTCACTGACTCTCAAGCTTCACTATCAGGTGTGCTAAATGCTCTGCTGAATCAGAGCCACAGTTAAAACAAAGGACTATTGGGTCCTCAACATCTTCATCTTTAGGACTTAGTGCTTTGTTCAGACAGGAAAACCCTTGTTTCTATGCCTCCAAACAGCCTAATGATCCCCAGACTCCCTGAGAGTGCCTTCTAACACATCCAGGGTAAGAGGTCTCCTGCTTTTCCTTTTCTGAGCCTCCTTCAACTACAAACAAGCCTTCTGGCATTTCCTGAAATAAAAGTTAGATAGATTTAGAGAAAGCAGAGGTTTTCAGAACAGCAGATCTGATGAAGAATTAATATTGCTTCAGGAAAAGCATGGGGCTTTTTCTCAGAGCTCCTTCCTCCCTCTGTGTCACACAGCAAGGAGAGACCAGTCACCTTTCTACCAGCAAAGAATAGTCTGGGTTTATACCTAATTTAGCAATTATTTCCTCCAATTAAGAAATAACTGAAGATGTAATTATGTATCAGACCCACTCTCACCTTCTCCTATATCACTCCAAGGGTAATTTTGTCCCTACACATCCTCCTTCCACCAGGACTAAGCCAGTTTCTCCAATCCTTAAAGCCACCTTCAAACAATGAAGCTTTTTGCATTTGTAAGATTATTTCACAAGGAGTTATTTGAGGAAAAGTTCTCCTTGATTCCCAACCTAAACTCTTTAGTTCAACTTTGTATGCCCAACTTTTCCTACAATCTCCACATCATACTTTCCAAGTAATTTTTTGCATCCTAAACCATTGCTCATTGCAAATACTTGGTCCTTTCTGCTTCAGTGCAAGACAACCCCCCAGCCACACCTGCTGCACTCTGATCTCTTTCCAACTTATCTGTATTTCTCAGGCACCACCATATATGTACATAATCCAGACACAAAGGCTAATTCAAGGTTGCTACCTCCTGTCTCTGACACCTGCACCTTTCACTGCTGTGAAAGGAAAGGAAGGAATCAAAGAATCAATATAAAAACCCCGATAGCCTCTTTTCAACCAGATTAACCAACGTCTTCTCAGTAATCATTTACTAGCTGCTGTCTGCAAAAACATGCTGAGGTCATTCAAGGTGCTGGAGTACTCGACTCCAGCTCTGCAAGACAAAAAAACACCAAATAAAATTGATCAGGCAGCACAAATACATAGAGATGAAGAGTAGAAACTCCTTTTCTCATTTTTCCTGGCTTGACCAAGGTAGCACAGGATCAGCTCACAGCTTTATCTTACACTAAGCCATCAAACAGGACCCAGCATGTCCAGACAACACCTGAGAGAAGAGTATTCCTGGGAACCTGGTCTCAAGCTTAGCTCAAATGGGGTTTTTATTGCGACATTTGGTTGGTGACTAAAACCTACTATTAGTGAATAGCAACAGCAAGATTGAATGTGTTAAGAAACATTCCTAGTTGGTTCTTTCCAGCCTGCCATTCCATTCCAGTTGGGACTCTAGAACAGCCCCAGTTCAGAGAGACTGTGGCAAGATTCTGTAATTAGAATTGCTGCCACGAAACCAACTCCAGCCCTGAGGATAGAGGATTGGCTCCACAACATAAACCAGCAATGAATAGGGTTTCTTGTGTGGCTGCAGAATAATGCTTCATGTCTTTCCTATCTGCAATAGGACATGAATCACTTTCCAAAGGGAAAAAAATATTGCAGATACTAATGATATAAAAGGTTTATTCTAGAAGACACACAAGAAATTCTATTCATGCAAAGATTATGCTGCAGTGAAATAACTGAACAATGACAATCTGTTAGCATGGGGATGGTCAGCCAGTGCTTGACATACTTGCAAACTGAAGTCTAGAAAGCTACAGGACAGGCCTCTACTGCCTTTGAAACTCTCAAATTTGACAGAAATCTTCTTAGGAGCTCCTACCTCGGGCACCAGCAACGACTTTATTAGTCATCAGAAGTTAGAAACCAGCAGAGATATCAGGCTTTTTTAGGATAGCTTTTAAAAAAGTGTTCAGTAAGATATTTTTTCATCTACAGGTACTGACACATAATAATCAAACCACCTCTCAGCCTTGTCCAGGATTGCTGCAAGAGTCTGGAAGAGAGAGATCTTCTAAGTGGCTGCTATAGTCCTTTGCTGAATTCTGTCTGCAATTTATTGTTGTTTTTAGGAAAACATAAAACATGTGGGATTCAGCCAATCTAGGCTAATGACTTCGAAATTGAGTATTAGGTTCTCTCTGTGGGCAGTGCAGAGGAGCAGGTACTTAAATTCACCCCGCTGAACTCAAAAAACAAGCTAATTTTGAGATGTCAAGCTACACTAGCTGAATCTCATCCTTCAGGGTTAAGCAAGAGCACAGGAACAACTGCATGTCTCCAACAGTGGCTATAAGCCAGTGCTCAAGGGATAGTATTAGAAAAAGATAAACAATATTTCCTAGGAGTACTCTCCTGGCCTCCAACTGTTTTCAGCTCATGGGAACTGTGAAGCTGGATGTGGTTTCTGTGTACTTAGTAACACTTAAAGGATTTCTCTGCCATGTGCTTGGGCATCTCCCAGATTCAACAGAAACTTTTTGCATCCAGAGCATCTTTTGATGAGACCTTCTACCATCTACCACCCCTTTCAGTTCTGTCACTTGCCAGCTGCAGTATATCCAGGTCTTGTACTGGCACAGTCAGACCCTATCTATATACAAAAGCCTATATTTTGCTCATTTCCACTGCCCCTCTCAAGCTTTTCTGGTTCAGCAGGGTCTGACTGCTCACCTTCAACACCAGAACCAGGTGAGATCAAGCAATGCTACAGGAAGAAAGTTAAAACAAGCATTCACACAGCAAATCCATGAAACATCTCAAAGGATGCCATGGACCAGGAGAGGTTCTGGGCAATCAAGGGGTCATGTTTTAATACTTCCTCTGTCAGAAGTTACCACGTATTGTTTGGTCATCACTTGATGCCCTTTAATTCTTGTCATTTTCAGGTGACAAACAAGGAACAATTGCTTCATATTCCCATGGTTGCAGATTACTACCATCATCCCCCCTCTTGTCCATCCTACTTCCAATCATGTATTTTCCAGGCCAAGCTCCAGTTTGGTTGGTTACTCTTTTCACAAAAACTGCTTCAATCATGCTCTTTTGTGTCTCTCCCTAATCCTAAAACTATTCTTTGGAGAGGAGAGAATGTTTGCCCCTAGCTTGGAGGGGGGTATGTTACTCATTACACAAACATACCACGGATCTGTATCATGGCATTTTGTTTTGCTCTCTCTCCTTTTCCCAGAGGTCTCTGTCACTTCTATTTGGCTTTTTTTTTTTACTGCTGCTGAGAAGGTTTCATAGAGCTTGACCTGCATTACCTAAAAGATCTCTTGGCACAGCTTAAGAGCTCATCACTTCAGAATTAGTTGTTTCTCCCTGTGCACATCCTTTGATGTCTACTAGTATCAAGTACCATTGCCTACAATCAAGCACTTCAAGAACTTTCTGTAACTCCAGCCACCCTTTGTTTCTGCTGCCCTAATGTTGTGATTTTCAGTGTAGAGTGTCACTTCATTACTCAGCCTCTCTTCCACACCATTTATAACTATGCTGAGCAACACAAGCCCAAGTACAGATCCCCCTGGGACTCCACTAGTGATCACTCTTCACTAGAAGAACTGACAGTTCTTCCTACACTTGAACCAGGTATTAATTACTGAGAAAGTGACACTCCTACTCCATGGCAGGTCATTTCCTCTAAGAAGCACCAACAAAGAACTTTAAGCTCTCTGAAAAATCCAGAAATGGCAGAATATTTGCTTGTTTGTCTCCTGTGACTTCTTGCCAACTAGCTTCAGGTGTCTAACTCCACCAGCTGAAGCTGGACTTGAGCATTCTTGCAGTGAACCATGAAGGTCACTGCAATGGGAGCACTTACCAAGGCAGGCTTCCAAGTAGACATGACCTTGAGAATCACCAGCCTTGACAGGATGATAAATACTCCTGTGCAGTCAGAATGGCTTTGGAGAAGTCAAGTTTAACACTAGAAAATCTGTTTCAGGAGATTTACACTAAAAAATAAATCCCCAATAATAACTTAAGTACAACCTCTCCATGTTTACAGCAGTAAAGTAAGCCCAACATTCAAAGATTTGGGTTAGCATCAATACTCTGCACTACTTTTTAAAAATAAACCTAGCACTAGACCCTAAACTACTGTTCTGAAATACTGTCTTGGAGCCAGTGAATGCAGTATTATTCCATGTAATTCCTTCAGGTCAAGTCCCAGGGTTATCTAATATTCCAGGGCTGCTACAGCCTTTACAAACACCCACATGTGGGATCCTTGAACAAAAATATACCAGAAACTGTTGTGGAGAACCAACACATGGGCCTTGCAGAGCTTGTCATTATTGGGATCAGCTGGGGAGGAGGATCATTAATACTATCACAACAGATTTCACCCTTTTCAACTTTTCTGAAATACCTTTTTTCAGCTTTTCTTTTGCACAGAGACTTGGAACTAAAACTGACCAGACAGGAATTTGTGTCCCATGAGATTGGTTTCCAGTTATACAGATGAGACAGCAAGAGAGTAAAAGCTCACAAATTTTTTCCACATAACACCAATCTGTTAGGTAGAAATAATTTTCCAACAAATCATTGTTCCAGCCCCATGTCTGTATAGAACAACCATTTAATCTTAGCTCATTCAGCAAGCCTCCAATACATCAGCATACAAGTTGAAGCTTAGCAAGGCATGAGTAAAAAAATAACTTTAGAAAGCATAAGTCAAACTGAGCTTTGTCATCTGACAAAAAATAAGGTGACCATCCAGAAGACACAGGAGGAGAATGAGCTTCAAAAGCACATAATTAGCAAGGCTCAGAAAGCCACCTTAAGTATGTGTGTCTTGGCTGTTTATAACTTTACATGAAAAAATAATTTTGTATTAGCAAGATACTTTTATTTTCCCTGGAATTAGTTAATTTAGTATCAACAGTATCCAGTTGCAGAATTAGTTAATGCAGTATTAACAGAATCCAGTTGCTTTACACAATCAGTTCATTAAAGTGCTAAGATAACAAAGAAAGAGTTGTGCCCAGGATGGTGTTCCCTCAGTCATTAACCCTTGTTGATATTGAGGTTACAATCTACAGATTCCCCAAAACCAACTTGGAAACTTAGTTCTAAGTTAGGCAAAACTTCTCCTGTAGCAGACCAGCTTCCTGCTAGGAAGCTGCAGAGGAAAATAAGTCTAACTTAATAACAACTAAGCTAGATTTGTCATTCATAGCCTATCTATTCATAGCTCTTACATTTCTCATTGCTCTCCTATCTGACTTCTTTGTGTCTTATCTGTATCACGCTGCTCTAGTCACTTATTTCCTCATGCATTCCAGATTTTTGGTAAAGTTCTCTTTGTCTAAGGTTACAGCCCCTCTGTCCAGGGTCACCCCAGTTCCCAGCTGGAGCACCACCGCTCTTCCCCAGGCCAGGGAGGAGGACAGTGGAATGGCAGCTAGGGAGGCAGGCTCCAGGCTGAGCTGTACACCCACCCTCTGCTCTGAGGCATAGTCACAGGGGTAAAACACACGCAGTCATTTCCACCAGTCATACCTTCCACAAGCCCGTTCCTGCCTCCATCTCACCCTCTGAAGAGGAGCAGCTGTGGAAATGGAACAGATGATGCCAAAAGGTGCAGCATGTCCCAGCATTCAAGAAGTTTGGCACTGCTGCAGCTTTTACTGCTTAAGACTCTGGTAAGTCACACCAGAGGCACAGCTCAGTGTGATCAGAGCAACACAGAACTTAAAGGAGTATAACTTTGCTATCCCTTTTCCTCTACCCAGGACAATGAAGGGTGTTTTAGCCTGACATCCCAGTAAGACAGAGGAAGTAATTTCCCCTTTATCTTTACAAACTCAGAGAGCTTTACAAAACAAATCACTTCCATTCATTACTGTCCTTTTCCCCTGTGTATTTAAACAGAAGCAGATTAAAAGAAGGAATACTCACAAGAAACAAAATCAGATAAATTAGAAGATTCCTTTATTCTGAGTGAACAGAAGTGTTCACACTACAAATCTGAATATTCATTAAAACAAGCCATTTTTAACAAGTTTGCTTGCTACACGTGTGATCTCAGGTATTGCTTCCTGCATCCTATTCACACTCTATCCTACAATTAGGACTATTAATTTCTTCCATCAGTATAGTATTGACATGCTAGTTAAGCATTAACATATTTCCAGCATTATGCTTGTTTTACCATGCAAGAATTACAGCAAAGAACACAACACGTTATAGTGCTCCAGCCCTGATTTTCCCAAGTAAGTGACAAGACAAGAGTGTTTCATATGGTCAGAGCACAGCACTTGCTTGGTTCCAGCCACCCTCACAGCTGTACTTCAGCAATTCCCCAAATCAAATCCAGGGACATCAGCAACAGAGGAGGAAATGCAACAGTGAAGAAGCTTGTCCCATAACACACATGAAACCAGTTCCTTAACTGGGCACTTAACTCCCTTAATTATGAATGAGAAAATTCCCTTCCTCCCACAGTTCTACTTTGCTCTCCAGTTTCTGCCAGAATTAGAAAACAGGCTCTGAGCTCTAACTTAATCTTCAGAAAAGTTCAGTTCTGTGTAACAGGAGAAAACCTGGTCTTCTGGGGAAGAACAGAATGCAATCATTACAGCAAAAACTGTATTGGAAAATATTTATACATAGGAAATGAAGCAAGACTGCACAGCAACCTCTGTACTGGACCAAGAAAGAGCAAGTTCAGAGTTACTGTTTAAAGCCAGGTTTTGTGTGTCGTTCAAAGGGGTGATAGGAAGGATGGATAAAGGTCCTTATTGAAAAAAAAACACAAAACCCACAACAAATTCCACTGTGCAGCATCATATTTGCACCTCCAGGGCTACAGGCAGCGAGTGTTGGAGCACAGGGCTCCACTAGAGAGGTGTCTGAACTACAACGTTCATCACCTGCTCCACAGGCTGCAGTTGAAGGAAATGAAATGGATGCTTTACCAGAAAGTCTCTGCAGCATTTGGCATCACACACAGGTCAACTTTAACTTAAGGCACTTTGCCCATAGCTACCTTTAACGCTGCACTTCTCAAAATTACGAGTACCAAATAATATGACACACGAGAGCAGTTGCAAAGGTCTAGGTAGTGGAAACTGGCTACATGCCATCAGGGAATTTCAACTCTACTCTTTTATTTCATATGAGGTCAAATGTAAACCAGTCTCAACTGATACACAGTGTTACCATTGCCAGATAAATAAATACTGAAAAAAACAAACCAAACCAACAACTAACACCCTATGGTCTCTTGCTTCAACCTCTCCAAATCCAGCTGACATTAAATACATGATTTTATGAAACAGAGAAGTCTAGTAGTACTGACAATCTCCTCAAAGTTCTCATGAAAATAACTTCCCCCACATAACCTGTGAGAGCAGACCTACCAAGCTCAAGAGAGTCACAAAAAATAACCAAGAGACGAGGTGGCAATTTTAAGTCAATGCTTGGAAAATCTGCTTCCTGAAGCAGGTATCAGATCATGTCAGGTAAAGCCATGAGACCACCACCAAGAAAAACGTACCCAGCCTTTCAGGCAGTAGGAGAAGACTTGGGAACTACGTGCCTCTTCTCTAGTCCCTTTGCACTGCCAACCTGCCTTGACAGGGGGGCACAGAAAGGCACATCTTCCAGGGCTGCCTTCTTTAGTGTGAAGAACAGAGGTAATAAAATTAGTGCCAGGCTTAAAAATATTTACATTACTTGAGACCAGGGCAGCCTGATGACCTTCAAAGAGAATAACTCCTGCAGGAACACATCCCTCAGTAAATAATTCCATTAGATATTCAGTTTTATAGGTTTACATCCAGCTTACTCTTGGATTTGTCTGCCTGTGAACCAAGGAGTCTTGAAGCCAAAGCTGTTCCCTTTCTCACTCATGAAAAAATATATCGGGGGGGAAAAAAGAAACAAAACAACAAACCAACCTACTTTCATGACCACGTTTTAACACCTGCAATTAAGATCAAAGGTCCTACTACCCAGGGTCATGGGGCAACTGTTCACAAAACAAGAGCAGCCTAAGTAGAGGTGACCCTTCAGCGGTGTTAATCTCCTGCTTTACAACCAACAGCTCCGGGCCATCCCGAACTGGGAGCAACACCCAGGTCACTGGTTTAGAAGCCGTTATGCCTCTCAGCACTTTGTTAGAACTCTTGGGAGACAGTTCGCAGCCTGGGCCTCCGCACACCACGTAGCACTGGTGCTCACAGCTTCGAGTGCGGGGCGAGAAACGTTTCCTCCCGGTCCGCCCGGTGCCTTACCCGGTAACTCCCATTCAATCACCGCTCCCACGGCCGCGGCTCAGCCCGCCCGCCCCAGGGCCCCGCCGCTCCCCGCCAGACACCACCGCGGAGCAACGGCCCCCGGACCAGCCCCGCTCGGCCCGCAGCTCCCCCCGACCCTGTCAGCGCCAGCNCTCCCGCCCACCTCGCGCGCGGGCGCGGGCACGCGCCGCGCCCCTCCCTCCCTCCCCACACAGCCGCCGGTCCCGCTGTGGGCAGCGGGGTCCTCCCGCCCCTCAGCGCCGTGTCCCCTCAGCGCCGGGTCCCTCCCGGCCCGGACCCGCCTTTCCCCAGGACGCCTTGTCCCGGGGCCGTGGTTTTTGTTTTCCCGCAGCCGCTCTAGAAATCCAGCAGAGCGGTTGCTCCATCTCTTGGCTCAGCTCTCCCTGGCCCGAGGCCATTCGTGGTGCCCTCCAGCGAAACAGCGGGATGGTGCCTCCGGGAACAGGTAAAAGTTAAGAGGGAAAAGAGCCACAAAGTGCAGCTGGAAGAAGGCAACGGCCGCGCCTCGGTGGCTAGGCCCGGAGCAGGCCAAGTGTTGACCGTGTTTTGCTTCACTACAGGTCGTGTTTTCATGTTGCAGTTACCAGACACAGAACTGGGGAAGGAGGTGCCCAAAGACACCAAAGCGTTGCCACAGGTAAGCCTTGGGATGTTTATACCAACCTCATGGGGTCTAAAGGAGCTTTGAACTCTTGGTTGGGTTCAGCAGCCTCTTCCCTCACACCAACCCACTCATTACCCCGTGCTCCCTCACAGCTCACAGGGACACCTCAAAATGTCAGTTGGAACACACCAGATTTGTGTCTGACACCTCCAGTTTATCTCACAAACACATAGAGTCTCCCACCACTTCTTTCTTGTACCTCCCTTCTCAGCCACGCTGTCCTGCCCCATAAGTCTGCTACAGATGCTTCCCTTTTGCTATTTTTCTTCATTTTAGTATGTTTTAAATGTGCTAGAAATATTTTAGTATCTTCTAAAAGTGCTGAAAAGCACTTGACAGGAAAGTCTCCCTCTCATTCCATTCTCAGAGATGAGGGAGACAACCCTGTCATCTGCAGCCCCTTCATTCTTCCTCATTTCTCTGGAAAGGAAAACTTAACTACTTCCATGGCTCTAAATTGTCATAATTAGCTCAGGAAAAAACCCCACAACATTACAAGTTGATGCAGGTGGACAACAGCCAAAAGGGCAAATACTTCCCAATCAAACAATCCATTGATCTGAGCCTGTTTCTTGGCACTCTTCCCTTGACCTCGTAGTTCCTTTGCAGGGGGAAATGCATGTCCTCTGGTGTAGGTCTGGACATCCAGACATGAGAGATATGCATGAGCACGTCAGGGCAGGGGACTGTGGCTGCAGAGCCCAATCCACAGCCAAACCTGTGTTAGTCATGACTGCACTTCAGTCACATGGTTTTTAAACAATCTTGAAGAATTGAACAAAATTACAGTAACATAGTTAAGCATTAACTTGCTCCTGCTTCCCCTGTAAATAGCAGCAGGGCTGTTGACCTTGGTGGTCTGACTGCTGCAGAAAGTTCAGTTTTACTTAGTGAACACCCACAGTTAAATCAGGGATGTTGGGATGCATAATGAGCAGTGTACAAGTACTCAAATGCTACAGCATAAGAAAAGCCTTACAGGCTTTACTGTGCACCAGTTCTCTGGGGATAAGTGGCACATGGAGTATGAGAAATGAGCCTGAGCTAACAAACCCAGGAGTTACAGTTAGAGCATCTGTTTATCTTGACTGACAGGATGGATTTGGGTAGGCAGGAGAAGCATCTACTGGCAGTCTTTGGAAGTCCCCTGAGATAGTGTACCTTGGGAAATGTGGTGTCTTCCAGAGACTTATGGACCTTTTCAGTCTTTCACCTGCTTCCTTTCAGGAAGTCTGAGATGTGGCAAACCCGAGAGGCTGCTGCTCATCCCCAGAGAAGCTTCAAAGCCTTCCCAGGAGATGTGCTGGACTGACCAAGGTCACACACTACACCCAGGTAAGCCTCAGCAAAGCTAGTGGAAGAGCTCAGTACACCTGGGAACACTTTTACTGAGGACCTGTGGGGATTGAAAGCCAGAGGAACTTCCTCTTCACTTCAGCTTGGACAAGAGCCCTAAAGAACACAGAGTAACCCAGGAGTGTGAAGTTAGGAATGTATAAATGAACACTCCTATTTTCTGCGTGTCAAAAGAGAGGCCATTATGTAATACTTGCTACTGCAGGGGATCAGGAATGTCTGCTTAGTTCCGTGATTACAGGGTAAGTAGGAGAAAGTTAATGCTTAACTATGTGCTTGTAATGTTGTTCAGCCTCTCAAGACTTAAAAAACTCAAACAGTGGAAAAAGTCTGGAGCAGTTTTATTACGTGACACACTAATGCCACCCAATGATCCAATTCACTGCCCTTCAAGGCGAGGGAACCGCTGCTCTCCAAAGAGGGAGCCCGAGAGTCCGTGGGGAAAAGAGGAGGTGCCCGATCTCTGACCTGCCCCTGTGCCCCTGCCCGGGTGGAGCCACTTCCAGTTGGGAAGTTACAAGAAACCAGTGCTTGACTATGCTAGAAATACACTTGCCTGGTGCTGTGCCGGCAGGACAGGAGCACTGCAGGGCTGGCATCTCCTTTGGAGACCCAAAGCCGGGCTGTTATTAGCACAAGAGTCAGGGGAAGGCTTGAGCAGCGTCTCGGGCAGTTTGTGTCCCCTCGGCAGGGCCTCCTGCCCCCCTGCGAAAGACATCGAAAGTTCGTAGACTCCGCTGCGTTTGCGAGACGGGCCTTTGTGCCTCTGGGCGGGCCGCGGGGCTATCACCGGGGCGACTTTCGTCCCCACAGCGAAGCGGAGCCGCCACGTAGATCCCACCTGAACAAGGCGTGACTCATCCTCACGAGGGATAGGGAGGGCACCACTCCCGGGGCAACCGGACAGCGGCCGATCCCGGAGCGGCCGGGCCGGAGCGGAGCGGTCTCCGGGAGGCGGTTACTACCCCGTCAGGCCCCGCCCACTCCGCTGCCCTGGCCCCGCCCGTTCCTCTAGCGCGCAGGCGCCGCGGGGCGGGCGGTGACGCGGCAGGCGCGCGCAGCGGCGGCGGCGGCGATGAAGGTGGCGGTGGCCGGTTGCTGCCATGGCGCCCTGGACAAGATGTACGAGACGCTGGAGCTGCTGCAGCGGCGCCACAACGTGTGGCCCGACCTGCTGCTCTGCTGCGGAGACTTCCAGGCCGTTCGCAACGAGGCGGATCTGCGCTGCATGGCCGTGCCCGCCAAGTACCGCCACATGCAGACCTTCTACCGGTGAGCGCCGCTCGGCCCGGCCCGGCCTTGTCCCGCTGCGGCCCTGCCCGCCCCGCTACAGCAGCTGCCGTGTCTCCGCAGGTATTACTCCGGCGAGAAGAAGGCCCCGGTCCTCACGGTGTTCATCGGCGGGAACCACGAGGCGTCCAACCACCTGCAGGAGCTGCCCTACGGCGGGTGGGTCGCACCCAACATCTACTACCTCGGTACGGGCTCCCGGTGGCTCCCGCCGGCGTTTTCCCCTCCCGCCCCTTGCCCTGCCCCGTCCCCGCCGTGACCGGCTGCGTTCCCGTCTCCCCTAGGTTACGCGGGCGTGGTGCGGTTCCGCGGCGTGAGGATCGGCGGCATCTCGGGCATCTTCAAGTCTCACGACTACCGGAAAGGTACGGTGGGACAGGGTGGGGCGGGAGGGTCTGGCTCTGCCTCCTCTGAACCGACTCTCCCGCTGGAAACCTCCTTGGGCTCAACATGCGGGTTTTTCTGGAGGTGGTCGATGAGTTGGCAGCTGCCCGGTGACCACAGCAGGGAGCAGTGCAGCTTATGGGTGGTGGTGTTGGAATAGGCTTGAGTTTTGACACGTTAGTATCCTTGTAGCACGTAGTGCAAGACTGTTTTGTTTTCCTTGTGTGAAAATCTATTTATAAGTGTGATATTGTACAAATTTACTGTCCTCAGCTGAGGTGGTGTCAGTACATCTTGAGATCGGTTCCTCCTGGTTATATGTATGTGTATTCAAGAGTTCTTCCTTGGAAGAGTCACCATCTGTGCACAGAAATCTTGTCACAGATGATACCTGGTGTAGCAAATAGATCATTTAGTCTTTCTGATTTCCTCAAAACATGAATTAATGATCTCTTACTTGTCATCTCTGTATAGTAATACAGTTTTTAGTAACATACTGCTTTAGAGAAGCTTTGCAGAAGGCTTTCAAGCTGCAAAGTACTGAACTAGTTTTCTAGAACACCTGATCCTTTCTAATACCTATTAATGCTAATTAAATTTGTTACCAAGCATACAGTTTGTGTGCTTGAATGTTGCATGTGGGAGATGAAACTTTTTTTGACAATAATGGTACCTACTAAAAATGTGATTTCTCTGTTAATTCCGAGGAGTGTGTAGGAGCTCTGCTGAACAGGTTTTTTGTCCCAAGGCCAAGTTGGAGACTCTGTCCCTTTTGACAAGCTGCATGTTGGCTCTTCCAGAGCATGTGGTGCCCCTGGGCAGTTACAGGCACATTTGAGCTGCTGCTGTTTGTGTTAAGCCACAGTTTCACGGTTGGTGGCAGCACTCTTAAAGAAACACAGAAAATCACAGTCCCAGTGGCCTGAGTCAGGAGTCAGATCTTTGTGATCGTTTAGTTTATACCTCTGAGTTGTTACACCCTAAGTTCTGGTTGCTGATTGCTCATAGAGGCTTGGTCTGTGCTCTCACTGCCCAACTTTTGCATGTTCCCATCTACTGTATGTTCTCTGGCTGTGCTAGCATGTTGTGTGTGTGTAGCTGTGTTAGTAGTAGGTACAAATACTGTGTAACTGTGGAGGTGAGGGGTGCAGGAGGTAATGAGGAGGGTTATCTCACCAGAGAGGTACAAAACCCCCTTCAGGAATGAAGCACACAAATCTTTCTGCCAGAAGTTACTTGTTTCAGCCAGGTCCTGGGTTTTAAGTATTTAAATATTCCACAGAATGAAGAAATGCTTCTTGTTCTAGACATTTTTACAATGTATTTGCCATGCAGCCCGTTAGTGTCAGCCTTATGTAAAGGAAATACAGTATCTCCTTTGGTTATTGGCAGCCTTGTGTTTGGGGTTGCTCTAGGGGTCTGTATGATGCCAGCAAGTTCACTTGCAAACAGTGAGGAGGGAGCTATTCAAGCAACTACTTTTTTTGATTAATGTTTCAGGCCACTTTGAGTGTCCACCATACAACCAGCAAACAATCAGGAGTGCTTACCATGTGAGGAACATTGAAGTCTTCAAACTCAAGCAGGTTAGTGAAAAATTCTTTATTTTAAACAGTGATAAGGAGTTTTCATTAATTTAGAAGCTACTCTGAACAAGTACCCTACTGGATAGTGAATCTTACCAACAACTCCCAACTGATCTGATCAGGCCATTACTTCACTGTTCTGCTGAATTTCTCCTCCAATGCTTTGCATAGCAGGGCAAATTTGATCTGAATCAGGCACCAGCAGGGATCATGTTTTGGTGTTGTGTTGTTTATTTGGGTTTTTTTAATTGGATAAAATTCACAGAATGAAGGTACTCCAGCTATACACCTCTGCTCCAGCTGTACATTAGCTTGAAGAAGATGAATCCTACCTTATCTAACATGCAGGCTGGTTGGCACAAAGTTAATTAATCAAAATTGAACCAGTTGAATAAGCTGATCCCAAATTCCTGTGGCTGAAGTATTTTCTACTCCAGGAAGAGAAATTTAAAGGAACGATTAGCTTTAGTGTTCCACATGTTCCATCTTGTTAGTGTGTAATTCTGAAACTCCTGTATCCTATATGTTTTATTTATACCATATGCATTTTGCCTTGACAGTTAAAGCGTCCCATTGATATATTTATGTCACACGACTGGCCAAGGAGCATCTATCACTATGGCAACAAGAAACAGCTTCTGAAAATGAAATCCTTCTTCCGTCAAGAAGTGGAGAGCAACACCTTAGGGAGCCCTGCTGCCTCAGAGCTGCTGGAGCACCTGAAACCCACCTACTGGTTCTCAGCACATCTTCATGTGAAATTTGCAGCTTTCATGCAGCACCAGGTAATGGGGGAGTGGGAGGGGACCAATCCTGTATGTGTCCCAAGCACATTTGGGAATGCCAGTGCAGGTAATCATACACAGAAAAACCAACTTATTAATGGTTTTGCTCAGTTACCAAAACTCATCTTAAGCTGCAAAACATGAAATAGTGTTAAGATTTATGTAAGTTAGAGATGTCAGTGGTATAACTGCCTAATCTTCAGGGACAGTGTGAAATAACTAATATTACTGCACCTGAAACTTCTTAAATTAAGTTTATAGCAAAGCACTCTTTCCTGCTTTGAGGGAGGAGATGACTTGTGATAGAGAAGCAACTGAAAAGAAGAGAATGGTTAACTGGGGATGGAGGATGCCTGTAGTGATGCTGCACAGAAGTTGTCTGGTGGCCTGAGTAAAACCAAAAACCAGCCCCCCTAGGTTGAAACTTCTCTTGGTTTGAATTATTCCTGAAAGTGGTGTGATGTGCCATGCCTATGAGCAATTAGTTAGCTGTAAAATTGTCACTCTAAATATTTTAGACTCAAAAAGTCTGTTTCCAATTACATTAAAGTTTTTCTGTTTCAAGGCTGGGCGTGCTCAGCTGCCTTGGTTGAGGATGAAGTGTGGCTCGTGATATTATCTGCATCCAGCTCCTGGTAGACTTCCAGTGAAGTCTTTCTCTTTGTCCCTCCATCCCTTTCTTATAAACCCCATGCTGATTTTGCTATTTCAGAAAGTCTTTCTGTATAAATTATGCCTTTCTGTATAACTTGTTTAGCATGGTCAGATATCACAGAAATGCTGATGACTGTGTTAACACCATTTGTTTCCTAGACAAACTCCCAAGAAGAGCTACCAAAAGCAACGAAGTTTCTGGCTCTGGATAAGTGCCTGCCACACAGAGACTTTCTGCAGGTGATGGCCACGGGCAGTGGGGTTTCACTTCTTAAGTATTTCTCTGGGCTGCTAAGTGCTGTGCTTAAATGTAAGCTAAAGATTACTTCTGATAAACAGAGGGATTGGAAAGAAACTAGGAATTATGCATGTGTGGAATGGCGTCTGTATGATAAGGTCTTGAGATAAGCAGACCTTGTGTTGTGTAATGCAGGCATGGTGTTTGCTTATTCCTACCACTTCCTTCCACCTTAGAACAAGTACTTGAGTTAATTGGAGTAGTAGCTCTACTTTAACCTGAATTAAGTCTCCTCTTGTGTTTTTTTTTTTTTTGTTGAATGTCAGACCTAAGAAAGCCCATCTTGAAGCTCTTCTTTCACAGTTTAGTTTGTGTCAGCTGGTGCCTCTTTCTTCAGATCTGGGTTCATGAATTCAGACAGGGTTGAGTCCTGTAACTTCCTTTCTGTATTGTGAATTCCAGCAGGAACTGGTGTGAGCTCCTAGGAGGATGGCTCTGCTGCTTTTTGTTTGGTGAATATCTTGGCTAGGAAGGGCAGTGGACTAGCAGGAGGTCTAGATTGTGGGATTTTTCAATCTTGAGTGCCAAACTGATCTGCCAAGAGCAAAACAATGCTCATGTCTGTGGCCTGTGTGTGCTGTCTGTAAAATCTCAACTGGATGAATCTAAAATCCTGTTCTATGAAGGGAGCTGCTGAGTGCATGTTCTTCAAATGCAGTCAAGTGTTTTAGAAGTCCTGCTTTAAAGTAGCTTTTATTTGTCAACTTGAAGGTGGTTCTTTATCTGTCCTTTAGATGTGTGGTAAGATCCATTTGCTCTAGTAGCTCCCCTTGAAGATGGGAGAGAGTTTGAGGGTGGGCTTTTGTTATGCACAGATACACTGGGGTTCTAGTCCAGACTAAAAATCCTGTAGCAAAAGTGATCTGTAGTAGTACTGCCTCCAGCAGCTGGTGATCCACCTGTGTGTAGCACTGGTTTAAAGTGTATCATAGAGTGTTTCTAAGTTGCCTGAGTGTCCAGTAGCTGGCAGTAGGGAGGAGGGTGTTCAGCTTTTCAATTGCTGTAAGCTCAAATACAGAAATGCCTTTTTTCCCTTTGATTGTCCTTTCTCACTCCCTTATTACTATAGACTTTTATGTAGGGCTAACTCGAGAGGACTCCTTTGAGACCACTAGCTCAGTGCACTTGAAGTTTAATTAAAACTCTGTACCATGAAAATAACACTTCAAACTTAATAGGTTCGTGGTGTCGAGAGCAATAACTCACCTTGTTTCTGTTTTGCTTTTTAAACAGATAATAGATGTAGAGCACGATCCTACTGCAGGTGACTCCTTAGAGTATGATGCTGAATGGATTGCAATCCTCAAGGCCACCAACAGTCTTGTGAATGTGACTCAGAGCTCCTGGAACATGCCTGAAAAGAATGGTCTCCATGCCAAGTAAGTTGCATGTAAACTAGGGAGGAAAGTGTGGGTTTGCTGGACTGGAAGGAAGTAAATTTACCTTAGAATTGTATTTCTCTGGTCTGCAGCCTGTTGTGTCTGCAGGACTTGCTAAATGCCTTGGGAAACACAGGGGATGGTGATGAGCTGTACTCTGGAGCATACAACTTCTTTACTGCTTTACACAGGCAGTTATTTTTGTTCTGTGAACTTAAATATCACATTTTGAGGGGAAAAAAAATACATGGTGGCTGATCATCTTGCCAGTTCCACTGTGAGACTAAATCAGGCTGGGTTATGGGAGTGGGTGGGTGGGTGCTGGTTGGGTGCATTGAGATGATGCACAAATCCTTGGTGGGGAGAAGGGAACTCTAGGATTGACCAAAGGCAATCTACTTCCCTGTAAAATTGTTTGGGAAATTAGGTGTCTGTTGGGAGGTGAATTTATTACCCATCTTTAAAAGTTCCTTTTTGCAGTGGGAAAAGGAAACACCTATTGACTGGCTGCATTTGTTTTAACTTTCCACATTTAATTAGGTGGGATTACAGTGTGACAGAAGAAGCCATCAAAGAGGTGGTAGAAGAGCTGAATCATGACCTCAAAATTCCTTGCAACTTCACATTGACAGCTGCTTGTTATGATCCCAGCAAGCCCCAAAAACACATGGAACCAGTTCATACCATCAATCCCCAGACCACTGAGTTTTGTGCCCAGTTTGGCCTTACTGACATCAATGACAGGATCCAGCAAGCTAAAGAAGAGGGTTCAGTACGAGGAGAATATCAAGAGGAGGAGGAAGAGGAGATGGACAGTACTGGGTCAGCAGAGGAACCCAGTGAATATAATACAGATAATTCTGGACTTTCATCCATTAATCCAGATGAAATCTTGCTGGATGAAGAAGGTGGTGATGAAGACTTGAGTACATGTTCTGTAGACCCTTCCCCTGATCACCCTCCTGACTTTTCTGCAAGCTTTTCTGACATCCGGATCATGCCAGATTCCATGGCAGTATCCTCTGATGATGCCATGGATTCCACTAACGAGGATCTGGAGAAATCTGGTGTGGGTAAACAGGTGGAAGAGAAGAGCTTAAGTGAGAGACCATTAAAGCGCATTGGTGGTAGTGAAAATGGAAACAGTGGCATTAAGATTAAGAGAAGGAATCAAGCTATCTATGCTGCAGAGGATGAAGAGAAAACAGAATAATACTTCATATGCTGTATAAATAAATTCTCCCCATACCTTTTTATGGGAGGATGGTGAGAACTGTGGTGGACTCCTCGTGCTTTTAATGTTATTTGGTCTTATGTTACTTTCTTAAGCTGAAGAGGCTGTATGTACCTCTCGCAGGGAAGATTTATCCAGATCAAACTTAGAAGTAGGAAGCAAACTCTTCCAACAAAGTACTTTGTCAAAGGATTTAAAGCTCATGTATAATCAGTTGATTTTGCTTCAGTTCTTGGTTATTGGTGTATACTATGTATCTGCAGCTGCACTGCTACACAAGATTGTTTAACAGCAACTCTTAAACTGTAACTCAAGTCCAAGTGAGAGGATAGCTGACTTAAGACTGAATGATTTGATTTTATTGCTTTTTGTCTTGTTTTATACTGAACTTTTAATACAAAGTAGCATATGCAATAACTCCGTGAACTAAAATTGAAAATAGAACTCCTGTGATAACAAAACAGCAATAGAAGTGGGAAGCTTTTTGTTTCAGGAGATATTCATGCCACAGAAAAACTTCATGGTCATAAACAAAACAATGTGTATTGTCCAGTATTGTTTTTTAATTACAGTTTTGATAGGGAACCAAGTCTCTTAATTTGAAGCGTGACAGTTCTATGGGGACCATGGAAGAGCACATCTCTGTTAACTCACTTGTGTGCTGGTTCCTAAAACTTGAGAGCCATGTCTTGAAGTGAAAGTGCAGGTAGGTAGGATGAACAGCTTCCTAAATGTGGACATTATCAGCTAATTAAGGCTGTGTTGTATTCCCATATAAGGAGGTTGATGTTTATAAGTTCCTTGAGACAATGCCTGCCATTATCATTAGCCTAAGTTTCCACCCCTCAATTATTTTCAGGAGTAACTTGTCAAATCTTACTACTGTGTTTAAAGTCTTCCAAAGTAGCTTCATAAACTTCAGCTGAGGGACAACAGGAGTTGCCAGAACACAGATCCTCTTGGAAGTTTTATTTTTCCTGTTCTAGTTTGCCCTGAATTATTAGCAGATTACACACTCACTTGGCCTAAAAGGCTGTGAGGATACCAAAACTTCCTGAAGTCCTGAATGACAGTGTTTCAAAGAGATGTAAAAATACTAGTCCTACAGTCTAGTTCTGCTGGTGTTATGTGCTGGGCTTTTGGAGTCCAGACTTAGCAGGGTTTCCTCAGGACCATGCTGCCCTTGGGAGCAGAGGTAGCTCCTGGGCACTGTGGAGAAGAAAGCATCCTGACAGCAAGAGGGGACCAGACAGGGATCCAGGGGTGAAATGGATTGTGAATTATGCAGCAGGGAAACACTTTAAGGTCAAGACTTCTCTCTTTGAAATCACTTCCACATTCTGGGCTTCATCTTGGTTCCTCTCCTGCCAGCAGTTCACTATGAAAACTAAACACGTGTAAGTATTTAAGAGCTAGAAAATGGCAAAATTAATATTCTCCACAGTTCTGATGAGTGGCTGTATACTGGTGGGTTGATGCCTGGAGGGTTTTTTTCAGAGGATGGTATCCTATTTACTAAATTATTGGTTAGGCTCTCTTAATCCTGCTCCTGTATCTCTCTGTGCCTGCTCATCTGTCACAACACCCACCAAAAAACTGTGGAAAGAGGTGATGAAAAATGGGAAGTGTTTGGGTAGCCCTCAGGTTATCTAAAGTAGCTGTGAACTGTCAGCTACAGTACTGGAGATAGTTGAGTGTCTTTAAGGGTCCTGCGTCTGCAATGCTAAAATCTCAAGCATGCCTCATGATCTGAAAACTCTAATGGAAATAAAGTATTTTAAGTATAAACTGTGTCATGAACTTAGTCTCCCAAGATTTCTGAGCGTGGTATTCAGTTGTTGAATTCTACATGGAGTGGGAAATGTATGTTATGTATAATAGACTTTTTAGACTGACTTTATGTTTTTAAAGCAAATTTTTCTGTTGCATGTAGTCCCCTGTCCTCCCCTCTCTGCTAAATGTGTTTTGGCTTTCTAGAAAGCAGGAGACACTGACAAGATGGAATATTGATTTATTTTTTTTTAATGTTTATAATTTTTTTTAATGAGTATTTCAGCATCCATTGAACAGTGCAGCTGGTAAATATACTTAACATAAATTTTTTTTCCATTAAGAGATATGTCTGATCTATACAGAGTTACAGTTGAAGCTCTGAACTTGAAGATTCCCCCAGTAAAGACCAAATACTCAAAAAAATATGTAAAACACTAGGGAAGGGTGAAAATTTTAATTGCTTCTTCAGACCCAGAGTCTGGAGTCCTCTTTAAAAAGAAGCTTTAAAGTCTTTCTGAAAAGTTTTGACTTTCTGAATTTTGGTGAGAAACATGTAAAAACTGTTTCTCTGTCAGACCCTGGTACAAGTTCTAATCACATTTTTTCAGTATATGAGACTTGCCCATAGTCTAAAAAGGTTTTTACTGTTACCTATAAAGTGCTTGAGAAAATTGTTCACTTGTTTCACTGCAGGCTAGCACACGGGTATTTTGTTCAAAGCATATTATTAATCAGAAAAACAGACTAAAAGGGGATATAGCTTTTTTATAAGTGGAGTTGTTTTTTTTTTTAATTAAAGCTATTAAAGTCAACTTGTGGCAGCATCCTAAAGTATGTTTCTTGTGCTCCCATTATCCTCTGTAGTCTCTTCACACCTGTGTTTACCTCACAGTAGCCAAAGCTGACTGAACTCTTAGGTGGGATGTTTTTACCCTCGCCCCCCCATTTAATTACATCTTCAGGAGCAATAAGTTCATAGAATTATGAACATGTGTAATACAGGGGGGGATAATACTAAAATATCAGATCTTACACAAGTTTATAACAAAACAGTGAAGTTCTGGGGTTTTGGGGTTGTTTTCTGAAAAAAACAAACAACAAACATGCCAATAAATGAAAGCAACAAAAACTGGCAAAAGAAGGAGCCCAAACCATTTGTTTTATGTACAGCAAGGCAGGGGATGGGAGGTGACAGACCATACCTGTGTCCCAAAGGAAGACTGTGCCCAAGTAGATGATTCTCACCAACTCTCTGGCCCTCCGTGTACCTGCTGTGGATGAATCGCCCCACCCACAGTCTTCGTCATGTCCCAGGGACAAGGCCTAGGATGAGGATGGGTCAGAAGGACCCGCAGAACTCCATGATTCCCACTAGCGCAGTCAGAGCATAGGGGAGCTGGAGTCCACCTGGTAACAGAAGCAGGTCAGGCCGCTGGGCAGCTGAGGGGCCCTCCTGGAGGCCCTGCCAGTGACCCTGTCCCGCAGGGGTGGGACAGCGGTGAGTGCTGTGAGAAGCCTGCGGTAAGGGCCATGATGCTTCAGNTTGCGTCCGCCAAGATGGCGTGTGTGCTGGAGGCGCCGCTCCGCATGAGCGTCCTCTCGGTGAGTGCCGCGGGCCCCGCGCCGCCGGGCTCGGCCTGACCTTGGCCTTCGCGGGGGCCGGGCTGCGGGCTGGGNATGGGAGGTGACAGACCATACCTGTGTCCCAAAGGAAGACTGTGCCCAAGTAGATGATTCTCACCAACTCTCTGGCCCTCCGTGTACCTGCTGTGGATGAATCGCCCCACCCACAGTCTTCGTCATGTCCCAGGGACAAGGCCTAGGATGAGGATGGGTCAGAAGGACCCGCAGAACTCCATGATTCCCACTAGCGCAGTCAGAGCATAGGGGAGCTGGAGTCCACCTGGTAACAGAAGCAGGTCAGGCCGCTGGGCAGCTGAGGGGCCCTCCTGGAGGCCCTGCCAGTGACCCTGTCCCGCAGGGGTGGGACAGCGGTGAGTGCTGTGAGAAGCCTGCGGTAAGGGCCATGATGCTTCAGCGGGGCCAGCCGAGCCGTGGAGCCGGCGGGGAGCTGCGGGAGGCGGCAGGACCCGGCTCAGAGCCCTGCGCTCTCCGCGCTTCCCGCCGCTGAGGGGAGCAGCCGGGGCCGTGCTCGCCCCCGACGGAGGCCGCGCCCTGCCGCGCGCGCTCACGAGCAGCACGCGCCGCTGCCGGCCGGGGTGGGCGGTGGCGGCGGGAGG